>JAJJMC010019063.1:9841235-9955033 GCA_023531435.1 Papaver californicum
TCTCATTATGTTGTGCTTATTAAAATCTTGATGTTTGTTGTTTGTATACAGGTTTGAAAAATCCTATGGCTAATGCAAGATGGGTTGCTTCAAAGATAATGGGGTATGTTTCTGACCACATTGACTGCAAGCCTTCACATATTAAAGATAGGGTGAAGAGAAAGTATAAAGTAGATATCTCATATTGGACTGCTTGGCATGCTAGGCACATATGTTTAGAAAAGGTTTTTGGGTCATTTGAAGATAGTTATAGGCAAGTACCAGAACTGTGTAGACAGATTCAATTAGCAAATCCAGGCAGTGTCGCAACTTGGAGTAAAGAAGGTGCGAATGAACAATTTGCAGGGTTGTTCATTATGTACAAGGCTAGTCTAGATGGTTTTCTTAATGGTTGCAGACTGATTATTGGATTAGATGGTACATTTTTAAAAGGGAAGTATGCAGGAATGATCTTGGCTGCTATGGCTTTGGACAACAATAATGGTATATTTCCCCTTGCCATATATTTTTGCAGAAACGAATGCAAGGAAACTTGGAATAAGGTTTGATTGATGGTGTGGCTAGACAATTTGCACATGTCAAACACTATCATAGGTTTTGCTTCAGACACTTGTACAAGAACATGAAGATGAAGCACCCTGGCGCTTATTGAGAGGAACTTGTTTGGAAGGCAGCAAAAAGCTACAACGAGATAGATTACCAGTTTTGGATGCAACAAGTGGAAGACTTGAATCAAGAGGCCAGAACCTGGTTAGAATCTCATCCAAAGGAAGAATGGACAAGGCACAAGTTTGATCATACTTCTAGATGTGAGCATATCACTAATAATTTCAGTGAGTCTTTTAACAAATGGATTCTTAAATTGAGGGCAATGCCTATATGCAAGTTAGTGATGGAGTTTGAGAAACTAGCCATGCAAATTTTTTACAATAGAGAGCAACTAGCCCTCACTTGGGATCAAGATAGGTTAATAGAGAGAGCTGAGAATAAATTGAAAAGGCACAGAGAGAATGTGCATTGGTTTAAATGTTATCCATCGACTAGAACTGTTTGGTTGGTTGAAAATAATGAGAGTATGACTTGGAAAGTGGATTTGACTAAGCATGAATGCAAATGTGGAGCATGGCAAGTTGGTGGTGTGCCATGTGTGCATGCAATGGCTGTCATTTTAGAAGTAGATGAAGATGAGTACAGGTAATTCCTAAACAAGTACATGTCTTTTTGTTACTTTATGTCTAAAAATTCTTACTTTGTGTTACTTTATGTTTGTTTACAGTTTTGTGGATCAATGTCATTTTGTTAGCAAATACATGGCAACTTATGCTGGCAATATAGAGCCAATAGCCAATCCGGTATATTGGCTTGAGGTATGATTTCTAATCCAATATATTTTGTGTTTCATTTAACTACTCCAATAGAATGTATAAATATGAACTTAATATTGTCAAATATAGGTCCCTGATGTTTACAAGGTAAAGACCAGTTGGTAGGCCAAGATCACAAAGAAGGCGAGAGAGGAATGAGCAACTTGGAATACAAAGGGGAATGAAACAATGTGGAGTTTGTAAAGAGTGGGGCCATAATAGAACTGGTTGCAAATTTCAACCTGAGGGTCATCCATCCAATGTTGGTAAGTGGTAGCTATCAGAATCTCTTTTGTACATTTCACTTTCTTGAACTGTGAATGAACCATATGTTAATCCATGACACCAGTACCTAGCTCATCCATCTAATGTATGATATGTTGGTCTTAGGTGTCCATATATATCGTGGACCACATGATAGGAGGCCTCTTATCAGTGATGGAGCCGCAATACCTAGACCAACACCTACATCCAGAATATATACAACTACAGGTATTAGGCCAACTACTGGAGGAGTACCTAGAGGTGGAATTCCACCTATGGCTGACATTACAATTGGTAGAGGGAGACCTGGTGCTATTGCAAGAGGTAGAGATGGTGCAGCTGTAAGAGAAAGAGGGGGTGGTGTTGCAAGGGGAAGAGGAAGAGGTACTCATAGTGCTACTGCATCTCAATCATCTCAGGCATCATCTCAGGCATCTACAATCACACAACAGCCTACTACATCAACAAGGCCTGCTTCCCTTTTGGGGCACAATCAAGACCAACCACATCTAAAGAAAACCAATAATTTTACTTTTGGGGTTAAATGGTATTAGGTATGTTACTTTTGTTATTGGCTATCTACTTATCTCAATTAAGCTTTAAACTACTGCAATTAAACTCTCCTAGCAGTTTTTAACTTTGTTGCTTGTCTTGTCAAACCAAATACTCTACTCTAAAATTGTATAACTTGTTTAAATCCTTAAAAATCTTATTTTGTTGTGATGCCAATGTGTTTTTTGTTAAGTTTTCTTGTTATGGTGGTGAACGCAATGGTTCTAGTAAATATTTAACACAAATTTGTTAAAAGTTAAAAAAAAAACTCAAAATCCCGTAATAAGCAAAGGCAACAGAGAGGAATTGGCGATTTTGCCGATTTTTCAAAGGCTACAGAGAATTTTTGACGTTTTTTTGCCGAATTTTTGGCGTTTTTTGCCGGATTTTTGACAAAAAAAACGGCTGATTATGGGTAGCTTAACGGAATGGCAAACTTGTAATTTTTTGGACTAACGGCCGGTTAGTTTAACCGTGTTGACTGACGGTCTTACGACCCAAACACACCATTGGGCAAATTTACGACCCAAACACTCTATCATACCAAAACCTACGACCCAAACACAAAATTTCTCTAGAAATCAAGAGTGTTTTAGATTGATTTTTTGAGTTATAGTATTGTACAATTGGTAGGCTCGTGATTTTTATTCCTACCGATTGTACAATCAGTAGTTTAATGAAGTACTTAAACTACCGATTATAGGTGTCGTCCCAAATTGAATTTCTCAAAACTTCCAAAATTTCGAACTCTTCATCTTTCTCAATCGGTAGGCATTGAAAATTTATATCTACCGATTGTAAACATATAATGAATTAAACTTTAAAATTTTAAACTTTGTAATCGGTAGTTTAAAGATCAATTTTATCTACCGATTAAAATGGTTTTGTTGTCCAGAAGTTTTCTTGCCACAATCGGTAGTTAGTGAACATAAATAACTACCGATTATGGATAATCGGTAGCACGTGAATTTATAACTACCGATTGTATGTAATCGGTAGTTTAGAAACATTATTATCTACCGATTATGCCGATTTTACTTAACATCTAACTTCGTAATACTATTTCAACATCCGGAGAAAAACTTGTTCAAATAAACTTACTACATATTGTTCATTAAACTTGTTCAAAAAAACTAAAAACATCCGCAAAAAAACGAAGCAAAATACATTATAGAAATTGAAAGTGATCAATCTCATTGATCTCATGAAATTCTTCCACTCCTTGTTACTCTCGACTTGGTCCTAGTTTCAACCCGCTTCTTCTTCTTCTTCTTCTTCTTCTTCTTCTTCTCGTTCCCCTTAGGATCAGCCTGAAGTGGACCTATGTACTCTCCAGCTTCATTGTAGTATGGGTTTATACCTGACAAGTCTTTCTCCCTTAAAAAGAGTCGAGGATCCAAAACATAGATATCTTCCTCGGAATCGGTTGACGAATTGATTTCAATGGTTTTGAACTCCTCTATCACCATCTTTTCCTTTCCCTTCTTTGATTGTTTAGGTAAATATTTTGGAGACATTTTCAATGGAGAATGAGAGTAAAGGGAGTAGAAGAATCGGTAGAGGAAAAGATATGGAAAAGGTGGTTGTTTTAGTTGAGAATAGGTTGATCCATTAATCTATATGGTTATTTCTTCGAAGTTGGAGAATTAAAATATATTGGAGGTGCATAAATGAGAAGATGCCACCATCCTTATATAGATTAGAGTCTTAAAGGCTCTTCTTTTCAAAAAAAAAAAAAAATCCATTGAGGCCTGGTGTAACAAGAATGTATAGAAAATATGTACACTAAGTTCGAACTAATATTAACAATCAGAAGTTTTAGATATACTATTATCTACCGATTATGCTAATCGGTAGTTTAAGAAATTCTTAAACTACCGATTCTAATAAGTAGCCCCAAATTGGAATTTGAATTTTTTTTTTTAAAAAAGATAATAAATCATTTCATTGAATCGAAAAGGCATACATCCCGTAACATTAAAGGAAATGAAATATAATAAATCATTAGATTACACTTAAACCCTTAAGCAAACCTATTATCAAACCTTCAACGGATCGTATGCCGCCCGAGACGACGTTCTTCACATCTTCGGAGAATAATCAACACAAAAGGGTTGTATTCTTCCATCACCCTTAGGATCTCAAAATGAGGTTGGTACCTGAAATCTGAATCTTTCCATCTTCCCCATTTCTCCAGAGATTTGGAAACAACTTCATCATCAGTTTCATTCCTAATTCTTCTTTCATTCACCTTAGCGGTTAAAGTAGAAAATTCTAGTACTGCCCTTGTTATTTCCATATATCGACAAAAAAGGATTGCTCTGTTCCGGTTATTGGGGTTACCGGTTTCATTACAAAAGTTAGCATGAATATGTTCTAACCATTTCATGCTCATTGAACCAATCATCCGACGTTCATGACCCCTTGCTGGATAATGTAATACTGTGTTTTGACATAGGGATAAATCTTCCTCTACGGTAAAATTCTCTGCATTAAGCCTAAAATTTTCGTAAGCCATAATTATGAAAACGAGAGATTATAAATTTTCTATGAAATGTAAAAGCTGTGGATTTGAAATGGGAATGAGAGATATATATTCATTTATTTATAGGTGTATTAGAATACAAATTATATCCATTGATCAACGGTAACAAATCAGAACGGTAACAAAAATGGAATTCGATTTTTTTCAAAAAATTTGAACATTTTGTACAAGCACAATCGGTAGTTTAAGAGTTTCTTAAACTACCGATTATAATAAGTAGCCAAATTGGAATTCGAATTTTTAAAAAAAATTTCAACATTTTCTACAAGCACAATCGGTAGTTTAAGAAATTCTTAAACTACCGATTATAATAAGTAGCCCCAAATTGGAATTTGATTTTTTTTAAAAAATTTGAACATTTTCTATAACCACAATCTGTAGTTTAAGAAATTCTTAAACTAACGATTATAATAGTTAGCCCCAAATTGGAAATCGATTTTCTTTTAAAAATTTCAACATTTTGTACAACCACAATCGTTAGTTTAAGAAATTTTTAAACTACCGATTATAATAGGTAGCCCCAAATTGGAAAATCGATTTTTTTTTAAGATTTCAATATTTTGTACAACCACAATCGGTAGTTTAAGAAATTCTTAAACTACCGATTATCATACAAAAAGTGGCCAGGAACAGACAGTTCTTGGGTAAATGCAATCGGTAGATATTTTAACTAATCGATTGTATTACGCTTACGCAATCGGTAGTTTGTTATCTACCGATTGTTGCTGAATATACACAATCGGTAGTTTGTTCAAACTCGTTAACTACCGATTATAATGTAAAATTTGAAGAAAATAACTTGTTAAAAATAATCGATTGCAAATCAATTGATAACTCAAAAGAAGAACATAAAATCCTTTCAAATGTTATATATTAAAACCAGTAATGTTAAACACTATAGTATATCCATCAAGTTAACAACCACAATCTAATTTCTAACTCTTTTGGTTTTGGTACGAGGAGCACGCGCAACAGGGGCATTGGCTTCAGGGACATTTGCTTCAGGAGCAACACTCGTTGATCAGCGAGATCTTTTACTGTGCTTTGATGTTAGCCTCTTCGACCGATTTGCATATCTCTCCAAACTTAATAGCATAGTCTTCATTATTGATGTTGTCAATGAGGTCTTTATGCTCACTCGTTGGAGGCACTCCAGCATTGATGCACCCAACTATCTTGTTCGACAAAAATGCAAACCTTTTTTTTCTGTTTTTAGGCAATAACAATCAAACGATTATTATTTATAATATTGACCTGTAATACTAAAATCAAAAGGAAATAACATTACGTACCAGCATTTCATAGCCCGAGGGTTTGTCTTTGATGATGCACCTATATTCGGGCACCCTGGTGCTCTTTCCTTTATCTTCACGGATCACGTGAAGATGAGAATGCTCCCGGTACCATACCATATATCCAGGATCTGCTTCATCAGCTCGGGTGACAGGTCTCCCTTGGTTGATCATAGATTGCATCCTGTTGTCCCAATGTTCAACCGATGGGTTATCAGAGTAAACAATTGTGATCGAGTCCTTACCACAAACACAATTCTCCACGTCCAGATTGAACCTGCCCCTGAAACGACTCCAAGGTTGTTCTTGGACAAAACCTAGTTGACGCATCACCCTTGTGGCATTGTACATTACATATCCAGTTGGATGCCACAAGGGTCCATAGTCGAACCCCAACTCAGACCTTCACGCTATATGACCATTAGCTAGGTCTTCCCTGTAAGGATCAAAGCATACATCTTTGGATGTCATGGAGTCTAGTTTCCTCCTCAAAGTAATCAACTCCTGCTCCTTGATCCTTGAATGGTTGCCCGAAAAGATGTATTTTGTGCCTCGGGTTATGCCTTTCTCCCGTACCGGGTTCTCTCTGGCCAACTCGAGGGACGGGAAATGATCATAGATCCATGTCTAGTGTACATATCAAACCAAGTATGAGAAAATTGATTCTTAAAAGAGGAAAAAATAAATAACAATCAAACCATCAATGGAGTTACCAAAATACCTGGAGTAAGCTCACGTTCCCGGATATTTGGCTAGTCTGCTCCCAAGATGCCTTTCTCATCTCTTCCATCAAGAACGCAAGACATGCGGTGCCCCACGAATAGTCTTGAACTTTATGGAGGGGATGCAAAAGTTGTAAAAGGTCGGCGTCCACCCGGTTTCCACTAGCATTGGGGAAAATCACACATCCCAAAACACAGAGCAGATATGATGTGGCTGCAGCATTGACCTTGTCATCGCTAAACTCTGGGTTCAGCGCTTCCTTATCCTTGGTCCCTCTGAACATATTTATCAGTACCACCATGATGAATTGCCTGGTTTTGTATTTAGCACACCGGCTAAAATCTTCATAGGAGGTCGCTCGGTCCCAACCAAAGCACCTCTGAGTGTAAACATAAAGCTGGTCCCAGCTTAACTGCTTCATATAGTCAAACTTCATCGCCGTACCATTATCGGTGAGAGCTAGAATCTGCAGCACATCATCGGGTGTGATGACCATCTCTCCCCACGACATGTGGAAAGTATCGGTCTCATGATAATACCTCCCCATGAATGCCGATATCGACACCCGGTCGTGAGGTAACATGGAGTTTTCGGCGGCCGTAGATAGCCCCGATTGTAGTATAATTTCCTTGAACCGTTGACACTCACCTTCCAACGGCCAATCGTTCATATTTGTTGGTGCAGCCGTATGTTTGAGTAGACGGACCGCATTAAAATGGTCCTAATATACACGAGGAATTAAAAGCAATTAGAATAAAAGTTAACACTTCTACGAATAAAAAGACAGTATGTTAAGAATGGTGTTTTATAATTATTACCTCAGTAGAGTAGATTTCTTTGGCCCAAGAATCCTTGTACCCAAACAATAGATCTCCTCCATCTCTTGGGAGGCCAGGGATTTGACCTTGTTGTAGACCCTTCATCTTCAAAGAGTCGGGGACCTTGTGTCCTCCTTTCTTCCTAGCTTGCTTCTTTGTAGCATTTTCTTCTTCTTGTGTACCACTTGGTCCACCTTCTTCAAAGTATCTGTCTTGTGGATCACTTGGTCCTCCTTCTTCTTCGTTTGTACTTCTTGGAACGCTTGGTTGAGTTCATTCGGTTATAACAATTCGCCTAGTGCTCGTTTGTCGTCTAGCACTAGCGGTAACCTTCTTACCACCTTCACGACGAGGCCACGATAGAATTGTATCGTGGCCTTGCTTAGAATGCCTTTCCCTTATTTGATACAAGATAAAGAACAATTATTTCAGTACATAATCGGTAGACAAAGTACATTGAACTCAACATATTGTTAACAATCGGTAGTAAAAAAAAAACGTAACTACCGACAATCGGTAGTAAAAAAAAACTACTAAACTACCGATTGTGCATAATCGGTAGCTCGGACTCCACATTATTTACCGATTGTTAAATCTATGGACAAACGTACAATCGGTAGTTACATAAAAAATTTAACTACGATTATCACTGAAATTGGATCCAGTAAAACAATCGGTAGTTTATGTCTAAATCTAACTACCGATTGTGATCGATGTTTTTGAGGATCACTAACTAGCACAATCGGAAGTTTAACCCTAAACGAAACTACCGATTATCACTACATTTGCATCCAGTAATACAATCGGTAGTTTATGTCTAAATATAACTACCGATTTTGCATGATTTTCATGAGCAGTGAAGAACACTAACACAATCAGTAGTTTAATACAACCACGAAACTACCGATTGTGCAATCTAACCTAAAACCCTTGATATTCTAGTGACTAATTCATGTGATTCAATCAATATAAACACAAAATGTGGCAAACCCCTTACCTTATTGGAGCCATCAAGTGTTCGAGAGGCTGATTGTCGGAATCGGTCTCCGTTTCTAGCTCAACCTCTTCAGTTCTTCGTATTGTTCTTCAGCAATCTCTCGATCTCTTATTCTTGTGGCAAAATCCGGCCACTTTGTATTAGGAGGTTGACGATTTGTTTGTTTTTGTCGAACCATCTTTAGATTGTAGTAACGACGATTAATTGGTTTACGATTAATCGGTTGAAGATGAATTCGATTGTGCCACAATTGGTAGTTTGAAAAAATGGAAGAAGAAGAGAAAACAAAATTTCAAAATCGGTAGTTTGAGAGGAAGTGGAGTGAAATAGGTTTAGATTTAGTTTTTATTAATGAAAGGTTTTTTTGGTAATTATTTGATTAGTGAAAAGGTACTTTAGTATTTTTACATACCCCAGGTCACCCCTTAGCCACATCCATAGGATTGATTTAAAAAAATCGCCCCTAATTAGTTTTCGATCGCCCCCAATTTCGCAAGGTTAATAATGCTTTAGTTTGCGACGGGGTGGTGATAAAGTCGGGTGTGGTTTTAGAACCTGGTGTAGTTTTATCATTCAAGGTCGTAGTTGGACCAAAATTTCATGTACCTGATTACTCAAAGGCATCGTTACTTACGCAACCAACCAACCAACCAAGGCAGTGATGAGGAGCTAGAGTGTAGTGGAATTCTCGATACTTCCTCAAACAGCACTCTTGATTTGCCCAAATGGGAGTTGATATTAGCATCTTCTGGCATTACTGAGGTTGGTGTTTCAGGAGTTGATTATTATATTTGGTCAGATGCCCCAAAACCAGAAATGCTCCCAGGTGCTGGGATAAGAGCTGACAGTGAAAGTTCTGACCCTGACAATGATGATGATTTTGATAAAGAGGTGGAAGCAAGTTTCCTAAGGGCAGTTCATGAAACTGTGGTTTAATATTAGACGTGACTGTACTAAGGTTAGCGTGCAATATGGCACCATTGGATGTGCTGGGGCAATTTTTTGGTTGGTGATGAACTTGGCATTAGAAACTCCTCTGGGTAGCAAAGATGTGCTTAGAATATGCCCAAGATTTTGCTCCAGTGTTTGATAAAATTTTGCATGAACTGTATGAGAAGAAAGTTCTGACCAAAGAAGTTATTCTGTTACGGGCTTCTGAAAAAGAGGGCTCAGAAAGCTTTATTGAGTGGTTGAAAGGGCAAAGGAAGAAATAGATGGTGGTGATAATGATGTGATGTAATTGTTCTTCCTTAATCACCCAACATACATACATATTTATTCCTTTTGTTATATATATATAAAAATGTCAAGTCTCCATTTGGTGTATTCTTTCAACAATTCGAATAAAACTTTTCGTTTGTTCTTATAAATTAGGACATGGTGTAGTTTAAAAAACAGCTATAGCCTACTCATCATCTCCCGTTATATGCCTGAAGGATTATGCTAAGAATGTTTGACATTGGCCTGCCTAATCATGGATAAATACTGAAATTTACTATGGAACAAGACACTGTCTAATATATTTTACAACATAACACATGTATATCAGTATATGTATGACAATTCTCCAACTGAAAAGACCTTGTTCTACGGTGAAATCCTAGCGGTTAAATTGGAACGATCACTCTTCTCATCTGGAACTGAAACAAAAGTTAGTTAATTGATATTCAACTGTGACGATACCTAGCTAGCTCCTTACCCTAGGAAGCAAGGGTGGATAGACAAATAATTTATAAGCACTTCCTATGAACAATAGATGGCCCAGTCTCGTCATAGTCAGCTTTGGTAACATGTTGGTTTTGAGGGAAGACTACTTTGGCAAGTATGGCACCTCCCATCCATGCTGAATTCTTCGCCATGTTCTCAGGCATATACTCCGGAGCCTGTTCATTATTAATAACACAAATTCCACAAATGAAATTACTACAGTAGAAAGAAAATTTTGGGGTTTGATACTTGTAATTCATATTAACTTCTTATAAAATTAACACGAAAAATGAACTGCATTCGAAGCATGGGTAACTAAGAATGCAAATCTTAAAACATTATATTAGATAAGATTTGACAATAACGATACCTTAACAAGAGAAGGTCGAATAGCTGAAGAGCAGAGATTAGCTTCTTTCTGGAACCTCTCTTCAAAGCCTAGACAATAAAGCAGCACACAGAAACATCAGTCCACAAGGCAGAACTATTCTAATCTGCTCAAACCCCTATAAATACAGCACCTAAGATGTTTTACAACACTCCTATGTGCACAGCAACAGAAACTCCTCACTTAAATATTGCGCCCAATATATGTTAATAATTTCAATAAAGCCGTCTACAGGACCAATAGACAATGTTAATAATTTCAATACAACTAATTATAGAATATACACTGCGAGAATTTTTCCACGAAATTTTGAGAACATGAAAAAACCCATTCAACAGAGACCAATACCTGAAGCAATCAACATGTGTTATGTGCATGTAATCAGGTGAAGTTAAAGAAGTACATACCAACCATAGATGCTGTGCCACCACAAACTACTGTGGTTTCCAATAGCTGACGATGGTTTTCAGAAGATAAATTGGAGATACAACGGACAAGCTGCTCAACAATCCCATGCTCCTCCAATCCTAATATAGATGGTTGGAATAGAGCCTCACCAACAGTATACCTTTCTTTCTCTATTGTTATCACCTAAACCAGTAAAATGAGTTAATACATTTTCACACCAAAGCAAAGACAGGCTGCAATAAGAAAAAATATATTAATGTTTTACTTTGGCTCCATTGATCAACGTTTTTTTTTTTTGTGAAACAAGAACCCAACCCTACTGTAACAGTAAACCTTCAGCAAAATTATTTACACAAGCAACTACCACATGGATCCCTCCAATAGTTATTCTTCATTCTCTACAGTTATACAGAATTTGACATTTTTGATGCTTCAAAACATGTATTTTTTAGATTCCAGTATTTCACATACTCATTTCTTTTGGCTCAGAACATTCCTCCAATGATACTCTCTTTCTTATGTTACTCCCCACTTTTCTCCCTCTCCACTGGTCAAACTCTCCACTCTTTAAGATGTAGAGTCAGAAAGGCCAAAGTACTCTCCAAAAAAAAAAGTAACCTCATCCTTACGCAAAAGGATATTAGATTCAATCTAAATGCTAAGTTACCATCTTTTGAAGTATTAATGTCCAGTGGTTCAACATTTAAAAGGTTCCATTCAATTACTGCAGTCACAGGAGTACAAATGCTTATATTATTATTGTGTTACGAAGAAGTATAGTTTAAGTTATGCATGCATGTTTAAGAATGCATCTGGCTGTTTCAGCAGACTTATGCAGATTGTCCCAATCTTTTATGAAAATGAAAAGAATCAATCAACATGAAATTTGAACTACGAAAGTGTCTATCCTTAGAGAGTTTGATAGACACAGATTTGGACTGTTCTGCCTGTCTGACAAAACATCACCAAGTTTCTAGATCGGCGATGTATGTGTGAACAATTCGAAATTCAAGAAAAATTAAATGGGCTAATATTGAAGTATTTCATAATATTATATTCAATTGCTAAAAAGAAGAAATTATCATTAGCAAACCTGTCCATCTGGAAGCGTATGTTTTTCGCTCAGGCATGATTTCTGGGTTCCTTCATAAGCAGCTTGATCTTCCGCACAACATGCATATAGCTCTTTTAGCCTTTCAACATCAGAGAGAGAGATATTTGTCGCAGGATTTGATTTTTGAAGCTCCTTGGCAAGTAAATTGGTCAAGTCAATACCTCCAATCTCAAATCTTTTCGAGGCAATATGTTGAACTGCACCTTCAAACACTGGTGCAATATCTGGTATAAAGAATTACAAATCGTGTAGCACAAAACTATCAGCTCACCCAGCTCTAAGTCCGGTTAAGATTTCAACAGATATTAATCTTATAAGCAGTATGGTAAGGGTTACTCCAATTGCTCATGAAAAACAAATGAGCAGCATCTTTACAATATTTATCGATCAACAAGATCGTTTACCTATTGTATTCAATACAAGAGAAACATATCTTACTGTTATCCAGAATGCTGAAAGTTACAAAATATATAGTGTCACAAGTACATTGATTGATAGTGACTTGGAGTTTAGAACAAAAAGATGAAAAACCTACTTATAGCCTATGGACAACCCAATAGCAGCCAACAAGCAGAGTAGTAAAAAGAATGTGTCAGTTGTGTCAATGAATCAGTATTTCAGTTATAGTGGCTAATCATGAAAGGAAAAGACCAAGTAATTTCAACAAAGAATTTACAAGACAATTACAGCAAAAAAACAACAAATATTTTGAGAGAATAAAACTACCACAACAATGGAGATTGTACATACTAATTTGAAAGAGGGGAACCTAAGACCAAACAAAGACACCTTCGGAAACAGAGAAACAGAGTAGCTCCTACAGTTTGTGAAAGGTAAAAACAAAACAACAAGGCACTTGACCTTCAAGCACTTCAAAGCTAGACCCTGCTATAGTTATGTTTCTAAAACCCAGAACTAAAAGCCCCAGTTGTCAAGAACTTAGCTACTTTAGTTGTTTCAGAGGTACCCTTATTTCTGGTGTTTTTTTTTTCAAATGTTGGGAATAAAATTCGGTATAGTGGCAGTTCCTTCCCAATCTTATCAGGACTCAAATTAAGCCTTTTCCATATATTCTTTCTCAAAACAGTCAAATGTGCATCAAAGAGATATCCCTGACTATCATTGAAGCTAACTTGTGATCATTAACTCAGTAGCCGAACTTAAGTATGAAAGATAAGGAACCATATTTGCTTAGGTGTAAACCATTACAAGTTCCAGTTTGAAATGAGCTCTTACCTATCTTCCCATGCCCAATATCAACAGTGCAACCAGAAATGCGTCCCAGTGCATAGAGTGATAATACTGCTTGTTCAGATGCATAAAAGCCTGAGATATTAAATGTTTCAAACATCAATTGCACCAAGCGTTCTCTCAGAGCCTATAAGTAAAAGTAAACAAAACAATTCAGGATGTGAATCTACTGATAAACATATAGCAAGCAAGCTTTTACCAGCAAGAAAATTGCAGTAAGTACTCGCATATCTTATAATCATTAGAAAAACACCATAAAGCTGTCTAACATAATAGAAATTTGAATGTTACCATGGATCATAAATTGAATTCCTATGATTTGTTAGTTTTTTCCTTTTGTACACTTCCTAGTTGCCTGGCCCTCAAGATTAGATTGTTTGCAAGTATTAGACTACTTTAATTTTTAAATAGTTTCGGAGCATAAGTTCTCTAAAAGAAAATTGAGTCTACCAAGTTGCTCCATTTAGTGGATATAGTCCTTTGATTAGTTTGGATCTGTGTAACAGTGACACTATGTGTTTCAAAGTGGATCCGCAGAGACACGTGTGGACACTGGTACTCATCTCGGAGACGCGTGGAAAGGACAACAGCATTGCTAGCCGTTAAAGTTCAATATATTTGCAATTTAGTTCTTTAAAGCATGAAATAATAGAAGGAGAATGAATGAATTAAAAGAAGAAGAAGACACATGGATGTTTTTTCTTCAATCTAAGCATGGATGTGGCCATTTCAATTTACTAAAAGAATGAAAGTAACATTAACTTAACCCGTGTCATTGTTATATAGAAGATGCCGTGTTATTTAATCAATATAAAACTCGTGTATAGTTGTTGTTTCTCCCGCCGTTTGAAGACCCAGTATCCGTACTATAACTGGAATCATTGTTACAGAGGTTTATATGATTTATTTCCACCGTATGAAACAAATTAAATATAGAAGTACCATGAATGTTCCACGGACATCTTATCTTACTTGTGCTCACTGAAGCTCTGGGCTCAAACATTATGGACCCTAACCCCCAAGAATCCATCATTTAATATTTCAGTTTCCAATACACATATTTGCCTAATGATTCCTGATAATACAAAAATATGAAAAAATGCAGGTGAAACTTTATCGATGATCACCCTACCTGATGGCAATTCTTAGCATATTGCATGTTCCTACTAGGACGTTTAAACGATCACCCGTGTTTACAACAAATTTGATGCAGGGCATATTGTGCTCCTTCAGTAATGTTTTCTATTTAGGGAAGTGTTACTAGTTTTGATTTTTTGGGGGGGTTTCAATTCTTTGTATTGTGTTTCTTTTCTTTTCGTTTCTTTCTAGTATATATAATTTCGTCGAGTCTCTCATAAGGCAGAATTTTATCATTTTCTTAGTTTTTATAAACTGTTGCTTATAGAAAGAGAGTTAGGTTTTAACCTAGACTCGATTATCTGCATCGTATTGTTCCAATCTTGTGTTCTATCTATCTGTTCGACTACATTATTCTATAGTTTTAGCTTCGAGGAAACTCATAACAATTAGTTGGTAGTCCTAGATCAGACCAGTCGTTACTTCTGCTACGCGTACATTTGGCCAAGTACAGATGCTATCACATGTATTGGCATTTTTTTTAAAGTAAACGAAAAAAGAATCAGATCCCTGGAACTGACAAAGACCAAACATTCCTTTAGATAACCCCGAACAGAGGAAGGATAAGACTTGCTAACCTTTGGTGTTAAAAGCGGATCTGTAAACAGAACCTGTCCCTCATTTCCAATCTCCCACCCAAGACCAGTATAAAGAACATGGTGTAGCAAGTCTTCCATAGCATCCCAGTCCCGGATAAAACCCCTCATCACTGGATCAATAGTGACATCATCCATAACAGGATTATCACTTAGTACACCATCCTCAGGCATATGTTTCATTTGAGAAGGGATTATCTGTATAACATTCAGTAAGTATTAGAAAAGGGTATTAAATAAACAGATTTACACAATATAGTAACCAAAAGACAATGCTCTATCAGAGGAATTGAAGTCTGAGAGAGTGAAAGATGATGCAGAACTTCAAACATAGTTGCAGATACAATAATTGTTAAAGCTGTAGATAACAAATGCACTGCTCCGCCTACACTCATTGAATCAAATACCCAGTTTGCTAGCAATGTGTCAATAACATTTTTCCTACAAAAAAGCTTCATATACTACCTCATCCACATACTAATCATTAGTTACTAGAGGACAATGGAATTTTTGTACCAGTCAAAGATACCCCGCAGTGATAGAATGGGAATGTGGTCTTTTTACTTTGAGTGAATCCTTATATTTTTTTTCCTCAAGTGTCTTAACCTGGGTCTCTTTTTAGGACTTTCTCCAATAGTTTCTAAGTCGGCAAGATTTCTCCGCGTCACACTAAAAACAGGTTCAAAACCTAGTTGACATCCACAAACCGTTTGCCGATTATATTGAACTCCAAAATCTCACCCATTTGCCCTTAGCAACCTTCCCTGGCTCATGATGTTGGAACCTCTACTCTCTTCAGACTCATTCGCGTGCTAATGTTCCTGGTCAACACCTAAACGGAAGCAATGCATGCGGGGTGCACTTGCTGTCTAAGCCAGAATTAATAAGATTACAACACCCAAATGTTTATTTTTCTTCCAAACTCAAGCCGAGACAACCAAAATGCAACTAAAACGGCCAACTCCAAATTTGTATCCTGTGTCGTGGGAGCATTAGGATGACCATATCCTGTAAGTGGGTGACTTTGCGACACGCCCTTTGGAAACTACCCATGTTCTTTGTTTGATTTTCAATCCACCAGTTACTCGAGATCCTAGCAGTGAACATGGGTCAAAAGTTTTACACAGCATTACCTAGACTAGAGCAAACAAATGTATGTATACCCAAGGTTTTCAAATGAGACAAAAAATCTATACAAGAGTTGCAAGAGTGACTCCTTATCTAAGCAATATACAAACTGTATACAGTAGTTGAACTAGAAAATGTTTGGCCACATCCTATATCCCCAAGTTTTCAAGTGAGACTTAGGAACACCGAAATCGCACCTGAACTTTAATTTTAGACCTAATAATTTCTTGCAACACTACACTTGTCAATTTAGTTAGTTAGAAATGGTTATCATTTCTAGGGTTTCGTATTTTAACCTTAATCAACGACAGTAAGTTAGGGCGGTCATATCTTCAACAAAAATAAGTAAAACTGGGAATAATTCGTAAGAGATTAGAAAAAGAGAGAGATAACCATAGTGGGGGCTTGATCTGGAAGTGCGAAACCTGCTTTTAGTAGCTTTGAGCCGGCATCAATCACCACTGCCTCCATTGCTTGAGAGGAAAAATGAGTCTACGAAGGGTTTTGTGTTGGATTTGGGGTTTAAGTTTGTTTCCCCCTCGTTTCCAATAGGCGGGAACCAAGTCTGATCCCAACCCAATATTCTTTTTAATTGATTGAAAGATGATCGTTTCCGTATTTCAAATCCTATATTTTCTCCAGGGCCCTGGTCTTGGACGTGGAACGTGGTATCAAATTCTTGTGCGGTCGGAGCGGGAGGCGCCCAAATATCTCACAAATGCTTCATGCGCAGCCCCTTCGGTTTTGGGTAGGGCTGCACAGGAACCGACCGGAATCGAAGAACTGTACCGGAACCGATGGAACCGTACCCTATAAAAACCGAACCGAGGGTACAGGGTACGGGGTACGGGTACAAAAAATAGGAACCGAGTATAAGGGGGTACAAGGTACAGGTACATGCTCAGAACCGACCTGTACTGGACCCAAAGAACCGATCAAGTGATACTTAAGTTTGGAACTGTTGTTTGGAAAATCTCATAATAGAATACAACATATATGAAGCACACCATGCTCATCATCAGAAGTTTTTGAACACCATAGAGGGTCTCATCTAAAAGATCTTACAGGGAAAGGAATCAATCGAAGTTTTGAATGTGATGATACCCTACAGAGTTTAAGTTATACTAAATTGCAACAAGTAAACAAGTTCTGCATGTGATGAAATTCGTACTACCAAGTTCTGATTTTTCTGAACCCAAATAAGAAGTTAAGAATTCAATAGTTACTTAAGTTACCTGAGCGGCTGAGCCTTAGGAAAGCGACCGCCGAGATTAAGTAGCCATCATATTCGACGGAACCACCAAACTTTTTGTGTTTGTGTTTATTTGACGGAACTTAATACTGTATACATTTCGTAATTAGATTGAAATGGTATAAACACTTAAACTTTTTTTTTTATTTTATTTCAACAATTTACATTTAAATTTTATATGTAACCCAAAAAAAATAAAATAAAAAAGGGTACAGGGTACGTACCCGGAACCGGACCCAGGGTACAGGGTACAAAACCGGAACCGGACCGAGGGTACAGGGTACAGGGTACAGGTACAAAATATAAGAACCGACCATGGGGAGGTACAGGTACAGGGTTCCACCAAGAACCGAGCCGAACCGACCTTTGTGCAGCCATAGTTTTGGGAATAAAGAAGAAGCCTGATATAGGGGCTCCAACATCAATAGAGGGGCTCCAATAATAAGACGAAATAGGGACACTATGAAGTAAAACTCAAAAACCCCTTATCCATAATATTTTCACAATACCCAAATCACCCTTCATTAATATGTTAATTACCTTAATTAGTGAAAATTTAATTAAGCTAATCATGGTTAATTAAACTTAATCTTTGACTAACACAAATTGAAATCAATTTTTTTTTTTTGATTTGTGATTTGGGGATGAAAAACTAGATGAAATGTGAGAAAAAAATTTCGTTTTTTTTTTAAACCCTAGTTTTTGATTTAATCAACCATAGTAACCATTTAGGTCTTTCTAGATTAAAATCTTGATCATTTTATGGCTCAAATTAGATGAAATCACGAATTGAAAGTTTGATTTTGTGTGATTCAGAGACAGTTACGGTTGGGTTTCATTACGAACCCAACCGTAACACCAAGAACACCGAAGAACACCTTCAGTTACGGTTGGGTTTTGACTCCAAACCCAACCGTAACCTCAAGAACACTATGAACACCCTTTGAACACATAGTTACGGTTGGGTTTGGCTTAAAACCCAACCGTAACTCATCCTTTTTAGCAT
This sequence comes from Papaver californicum, assembly GCA_023531435.1. Lineage (NCBI taxonomy): Eukaryota > Viridiplantae > Streptophyta > Magnoliopsida > Ranunculales > Papaveraceae > Papaver > Papaver californicum. Next base: position 9,859,778 of record JAJJMC010019063.1, read on the forward strand.
TGATTTTTGAGGTCAAATTTGAGTTTTAAAATCCAAATTTTGAAGTTATTCAACCATTTTAACTAGATTGTAGGTAAATTGGGTCATTCAAACACACAAAAACCGAAAAATCAACAAATTAGAGATTCCAAATTTTGAGTTATCAGTAGAATTTACGGTTGGGTTTTGGCTAAAAACCCAACCGTAACTAATTATGTTAGTTGCATGTTTCATGATATAGTTACGGTTGGGTTTTGCATTAAAACCCAACCGTAACTAATCTTTAAACCCCAATTGTAAAATTATATAAATAATTTTTGAGATTTTTTCATTTCTATCTTGTGGAGAATTGAAAGACGAATCTAACCCCAAAAAAATGAGGTCAATCGGACATCGTATGAAGGAGTTATGATCAAAACGGTGAAATTTTTTTTTGTATCCAGGAATAGTTACGGTTGGGTTGGACCAATAAACCCAACCGTAACTCGCCCCGCATAAGGCAAAACCTAACCGTAATTTTTAATTGAATCTTCATCTCCTACATTTGAAGTTACGGTTGGGTTTGTTAAATAACCCACCCGTAATATGAAGAACAAATTAGTTACGGTTGGGTTTGATTGAAAACCCAACCGTAAATCTGGGCAAAAATGGTGTTCTTCGGTGTTCTTGGTGTTACGGTTGGGTTCGGCATGAAACCCAACCGTAAGTTTCTCTGAACAACAAAAAATCAATCTTTCAAATCGTGATTTCATCAAATTAGTTAGTGTAATTTAGTTTTATCCGGATTGTCATCACTACTACTTTCTACACATTTATTAGTATTCTTCATCACGAAATTAGGATTTAATCGGCGATAAAATTTTGATTCGATTGAGAAATTTGATTAAAATGGAGAAGGAGAAGATATGGAGGAGATGGAAAATTTTTAATTAAAGGATAAATTTGTCTTTTTTTTATTAGGTAAAAGGTAAAATGGACATTTAACTTTACCCATAGGACATCCCTTATCGTAAAATTGGGTCACCTTGGCTCAACTAGGAGCCCCTCTATTGATGTGGGAGCCCCTATATCAGGCTTCATAAAGAATCCTGATTTGGCACTACCCTAAGTGGGATGGAAAATTTCTCTTCATTTTTTTATTTTTTTAGATATTGACATTGCTGGATGGTATGGTAAATGTAGTGGATGTTAGATTTTGGTTTCGTCTCGGTAAGAACTGGATATCTTTTTCGGTAAAATTTCATAGTCCTTGTTGTTGGGAAATTTTATACCACTTGATCAAGTGATTAATAAAGGTATGAGAGATTTTAAACTAATGTAAACTCGTATGTTATAATATGATTCATAACTCCACGTAATATAAAGAAGATAATCAGGATGTGGATAAAGAGATGAAGCGGGTTCGAGACCAACCTCACTCCCAATGATAGAAAAGCTTTCGCGACTAGCTGCTCGAAAGGAGACTCCGAAGTTTATATGCCCATATTCATGATCCTTTCAGGTACGACGAACTTATGATCAAATAAATAGCATGTGCTGACCCAGCCTACTCTCACGCTGGGTCTGGCTCTCCCTTTTGCCTCCTTCGCTTGTTGTTGGTCTTTTGCATGCCATTCATCGAATCCTTATTTCAAAAGCATTGAGGCAAGGTCTTACGGCTCCTTACATTGAAACTATAAAGTTTAAAGCAGACGAGGATGTTGGAGCATTAACCCTTGTCTTAGGGAAACCAGGAGTCACCTCAGCATCAAGTTTTTTAAGTCTAATTTTTATTTTTATAATAATATTTCTGTATAGTTCCAAACTCGTTAATTCGTCTCGGCGAAATCCCGACGGGTTTCTCAGTTGAATTTTGTCCTGCCGTGATTGAGAGATTCGTCTCGGTTGTGGACCAAGACCGAGAAGCATTGCGAGATCTCGACCGAAATAGACTACAGTGAGTATGGTAACCAATTTCAGGAGCTGGAAAAATACTAAGTTACCTCTGTTAGTGAGATAAAAAAACAAATACTAGCTAGATGGAAAAAAAGAAAACTAACCTTACTCTCATTCAAATAAAAAAACAAAAACAAATTAATCTCATGATCGGCTAAGTCGGAAAAAAAAAAAACCATAAAAGTAAAAGCGTACGACTTGATTTTTTAATAAAAAATTCTACATACATTTATTGTTCATATACATTTTTATCTTCTTTTTTTTCTTTCTTGATGTTTGTGGGGAAAAATTAAATAAAAAATAAAAACATGATCATAATTTCCACGATCAATGTTAACAATATACGTATATAAGAACCTTAATTATCAAGTGAAAATTAAATAAATATCATTTTTTTTGAGGGACCTTCAAAAATACCCTCAAGGGGTATATTCGAACTGGACTTCTTCTAGAAGGAAATCCATTTAGTCAATAATACCAAATTTACGCTCCATTTACTATATACTTTTGTTAATGTTTCCGTTAAAAACTAGCATTCTAAATTTGAGAGAGATTTTTGTCGCAAATTTCAAACAGAATTCAAGCTTCATAATCATCATCAGAAGTTCTTCATCATCTTATTCTTCTTTTTTTTTATTCTTATTCAAGTTGAAATTACGGTGATTTTAATTTGTGTGTGGAAAATTCAGAAGATCGAGAGAAATATTAGGTTTTGATTTTTCAGGTATATTTGATTTAGCTTGAATTTAGATTCAGAGACATCAAGAGTTTTGATTTAGAGTTTGAAGATTTAGAGAGATCGAGAGATTTGATTCAGAGTTGAAGATTCATATTTGATCAATTGAAGCTGGAAATTAGAAATTGTCGAAGTTGTTTTTATGTTGATTTCATTTTGATTGTGTTTAGTTCAATTTGGACTTTATCTCAAGATTATTGATTCAACTCTGAAACATGTATTATTGTTTTTATTCTGATTTTGTTGCGTATTCAAGATTCTAACCACATTTTTATTGATTTTTTGTTTGTTTTATATGTGATCAATTACGAAATGGAAATGTTGATTGTCTTTATTGCTTTCATATTGAGGCTAATACTATTCAAATTTTTCGTTAACATGTATAATTCTTATACTTTTTATGTGTATGTTTCATAACATTTTGTAGATCCATAATGCATGTTTATATGTATGCAGTTCCATTACTTTATGCAGTTTTTGAACTTTTTGTCGAGGAACTGAATTGCTTTAATTTTGGTATATTGTCGATGAATATGGGGGAATGAGTTCCTTGTATGATGAGTGATGAATGTAAACAAATGTGGATGAATATAGAAGAATGATCTTATTTTTGTAGCTTCAGATTATGCAGTCAATTTGGTAATATTGTCTCCATAATCTTACGACAACTTCGATTCTGTAGCTTTGGTTTTGTTTTCAGATGATTCAATGATTATATTCTCACGAGGGGGTGTATCCCCCCTGTGAAGTGCATCATTAGTTTCTTTTCATGTTATTAAGATTTAGGTTAAGTTGTTACTCTTTGATTTTGTAGGTTTGCAGTAAAATTGTTCTTGTTGTACCTAATCTAGAAGCTGCATGTTCATGTATCAAGTTGACACCATGTCCAGATTATGTACTTCAGTTCTCTAGCTTACATTTTGACTGTATTTTTATGTTTTCTTTTTGCAGGACAGAAATAATTGTTACGGAGTTTTATTTTGCAACCTAAGCATTCCACATCTTGTTTCAGCATCAACTATTGTTTGCGAGATGAAAAACATTGTCAAAGATACTTGGACTTGTCTTTCTGAAGACCTCATTCAGTTTTCTTATAGTGTTGGTGGAATGTTTCATGTCATTAGTTCTGATTTTGATTTAAAATATTTATTTCACTATTACAACTTGAATGGACTTAGTGTGTTTAACATTTGTATTCAGTTTGAAGCCAATTCTAGTACTTCTTCATCTGGTGCTTGTTATTCATCATCGTCAAGTTATGTTTCAAACAATGAATCTGTTGCAGAAGACTTGACAGATGATTCATCTATGACCAAAATTGCACCAAGAAAGTATGATGATTGGACTAACATCCTAATGGTGTGGAAAGGTCTTTGAATGAGGTGTCGAAGAAGTTCATGATATCAGTAATAAATATTCAATGCATAGTGGATACAAATGAAAAAAACTAAATAATAATAAAAAATAATATATATACCGTTGAATGCATGTTCAAGAAAAAACATAATTGCATGTGGAGGTCTCTTTCGTTTCTAGTTATTAATACATATGGTGTTTTTTAGTGTAAGATATTTATTCCAGCATTCATGTGGGTTGTCATGTTCAAATCCTGCAAATCTTTGAATGAGGAAGTCTTTCGTGAAGAATATTTTAGTAGATGATCTACGAGTATCAAACAAGAAGAAGAATGTTGCTGATGTGAAAGAGTTATTCCATTAAAAGTACGTAGTCGAGCTTACTTACAATCAAGCATATTATGGGTTAGAATTCGTCAGACAATGTTTTTGGGGTGATGATGTCAAGTCTTATTCAGATTTTGTGTGGTATTCTGAGGCTGTGAGACGTTATAATAATGAAAGTGTTGTCGACTTCGAGTATGATAATGAAATGTGACATCTCAAAAGGTTATTTTTCTGGCTTTTGAAGCTTGTATCACATGTTTTAATACGTCTTATGCTTATTATTGGTGCTACTTTTCTCATTGGAAATTTCAAGGGGGGTCTTATGGTAGCTTGCGGTAAAACTGGTAACCAGGGTATAAATGTTTAATCTTTTACTCTTCAATCATATTTTGCCGAAAAAACTAGGCAATGTACTATGATTTTTGCAATCTAACATTACGGCAAAACTGGTAACCAAGGTATAATCGTAGTTGGTAGGTATTTTTTAAAAGGGTTTTGTAGGGGTATTTAAAATATGAAAAGAGTATTATGAGCATATATCAAGTTATGGCCATTTAAGGGTAAGCATCTTTTACTTTATAACATTTTCTAATTTTCTTATCCATTAATCCCCGAACTAAAAGTTAGTCCCATACCATGTTCAAAATAAAACAAATTAATCGACGTGATTACTTTATGCACAGTTTCTTAATAAATTATTGAATTTTTGTTTATTGTTTTAATAGGTTAAGTTTCACTACTTTTTTTTTGCTATGAAAATGAGATTTTATTAAAATGATTGTTATACATGATAGATGAATGGAGGAAGTGAATCCAACCATACTCTGGTACTGTTTTACCTTCCATAATATTTTGTTACAGTATCATCTAATGTTAAACACCGGAAGTTCCTACTAACATATATAACTTCATGAAAGTTAAAATTGTTTAGAATGAAAGTACTATCATCTAAAATTGAACAACTACACCAGCTAATCTGGTTGTTTTTATTTTGCAAATAAGACACAGGATTTTTAGCATCACCGTTGATGCATATTTCTATTAAATTCAATTTTTTTCCCACTCCACAGCAGCTAGGATAACACAACATTCAACCTCTTCTGGATTTCTGGCTATGCCTTTGATTGTTTTGCATCCTCTAAAGTTTCCCGAAATATCAGACATGTAGATATCAATACCATTGTTGTTAGACTCTTTAACATAAGAAGCATCACAATATATCATTACACAGGACTAGGAAAGTTCTCAGATGTTAAGTCACTAAAGCTAAATGGTTGAGGAACCATTACAGGTGAGTAAGTGTCAGCATTATTTGACCAAGACATTATGGTTTCCTCTGCCAACTTCCTAGCATAACATGCAATAGTATGCACATCCACTGTTTTACCTTGAAATTTTTTAAAGCATCTATCTCTCCAAATTAACCAAGCAGCAGTAATAACATAACACATCATAGACATATATTTGCAAGAAGAGATCCATTTACTAATCCATGAATTAATGGTCATATCAGAAGAAGAGTCTTGTAAAACTAAATTCCCATTGGGGATTAAGCTCCAAACCAATTTAGAGTAAGTGCAATGCAACACAAGGTGTTCAACTGTTTCAATCATGTTTTGATTACATTGGAAGCATGTCATATCAGGATTAACAAAATATCTAGCAACTCTAGATCTAGTGGGAATGATATTTTCAATGCATTTCCAAAGATAAAGATGAATTTTAGGTAACACAGGAGTCTTCCAGAGATCTTTGTATAATTGCTTATTTTGGTTACTAACATGTATCCTAATGGGAATACTGTCAGTGAGGATATTATATGCTAATTAACAGTAAAATTACCAGCTATATTAAACATCCACACTAACCTATCCTCACATGAGATAGGGATCCTTGTATTGAAGATCTTTTGACAATTATTATGAGTAAATTAAGACTGCACAAGCTCAGTATTCCATTGACCAGTATTTTTATTTATGAATTAAACAACTTTGAAATTAGGGTTTGGGTAAGATAGGCACAAAAGGATAGTAGCTTTATCAATCCATTTATCTCTAAATGCAAGAATGTTGTTTCCTTTCTTAACTTCCCAGAATGCATGCTCATACACAAAATCAAGACCTTTACAAATACTTTCCATACCCAAGAAGAGTATTTAGTTTGGGGATGATACAGAGGATAAACATATTTGAAGTATTTACATTTCAAAATAATAGTCCAAAGTTCATTTGAGTTGTGGATGAGGGACCAGGTAGTTTTGGCCAAGAGAGCAACATTGAATTGTTTAAGATTTTTGAATCTAAGTTCACCTTGAAGCTTGTGACTACAAATGTTGACCCAAGCTTTAGGGTAATGTCCACCTGGTTGGGATAAGGAAGGTATTCATATGGTAGATAGGAGAAGATTTTAAGACATGATTGACCATTATGGATCTGCCAGATTGTGTCATTTGTTTCCCTTTCCATTTGGAAACTCTTTTGTCAAAATGATCAAAAGCCTCATTTTTGTATCTACCAATAAAAAGAAGAATACTTGGATATTTCTCTTTGAGGTCAATTTTTTTAACATTGAGAGTTCTAATAAGAGAAACACAAAGATCAGGATTACAATTCTTACTAAAGAAGCATCCAGATTTTTAGAGATTAATGACCTAACCCGAACAAGTGCTAAAATCATTAATTAAAGACATGATATTATCTGCTTCAATATGAGAGGCATTATAAAAGATGAGGCAATCATATGCGATAAATATATGAGAAATGCTAGGAGTTTGTAACTTTTAATACCATGAATGAGTTGAGATGATTCATCTCTAAGCAAGTACTTGGAAAAAGACTCCATACAAAGAATGAAAAGGTAAGAAGATAGAGGGTCTCCTTGCCTTAAACCTCTAATAGGTTTGTACTAATGCATTGAAAAATTAACTCACACCATACATTTGAAAATCCAAATCTCTTGAGAATGTCTATTAAGAAAGACCATTCAACTCTATCGAAGGCTTTACTCATATCAAGCTTAAGACCCATCAACCCACATCTATCCTTCATCCTTTTTATAGTGTGAACCAGCTCATGTGCTATCACCATATTGTCTTGTTGCCTATTAGGGACATATGCAGCTTGAAATGGTGAAATAATTTTTCCTAGCAACGGTTTCATCCTCTTGACAATTATTTTAGAGATAATTTTGTAACTTGTGTTACAAAGAGATATCGGTCTAAAGTCAGCTGGGGAAGAAGGATTATTTGTTTTAGGGATAAAGCTGAGGAAGGTATGGTTCATTTCTTTGATAATGTGTTTAGACTCAAAGAAATTCTTGACCATAAGCCAAACATCATTGATCAAAAGCTCCATGTTTTGTTTATAGAACCCATGTGGAAATCCATCTGGGCCTGGTGCACTCCATTATGACATTTGATTGATGGTATTTCTGACTTCGTGTATAGTAATGGGACTAAGTAACTTATCATTGTCCCCGTCACTTATACAAGGGTCTTAACAATTAAGAAAGTCTCTATTTGACAGAAGATGAGAAATTGTACTAATGCCTCTAAAATGAGAGACAAACAGGTCCTCGAGGGTTTTCCTGTCATTAGACCATTGCCCATTAATTACTAAGTCTAAGAGAGGAAATATGATTCAAATGTTTTCTCCTATTGACATAGGTATGACAAAAGCTAGTGTTCTTATCAAAACTTTTGATATATTCCTGTTTAGACTTTTGGGCATAGAATCCTCTTGAATTTTAAGCCATTGTTCAAGATCAGACTCAATAATTCTAATGGCTTCATTATTCTGAATATTTAAAGGTTGGCAATTAAAAGAGTGGAGCTGAGTTTCCAAATCTCTTACCTTGTGATCAATGTTGCCAAACTGATTAGTATTATAATGTTTTAAACCATACTTGACATTTCTCAATTTATTGGTGAACTGATAAGCAGGTGAGCCCCTTACTTCTATATCATAAGATTTTTTTAATAACCTTATGATAAGCCTGGTCTCTAAGACAACACTTATAGTATCTATAAGGGTTTGTACCTTGGTGATTCTGAGGATTAGTCACCAAAAGGATTGGTAAATGATCTGAGCCTATCGAAAATATGAAAAATCTTAGAGTTTGCATAATGTTTCAGCCAAAAAAACCATTTATCAAAGACCTATCAAGTCTAACCTTTATTATATTATTACCAGACTGTCTATTGGACCAAGTGTATTGACAACCAACAAAGCCTAGATCAGATAAATCAGAATAGTAAATAATCTCTTTTATTTTAGGAATTTCAGATGTTGTAGGACTAGTAAAAGTTGATCTTTCTAGTGCAGTCATAGTGATATTCAAATCACCAATGAGTACCCATGGAAGATCAGCTCTTTGCCATGTTTATTTAATATAGTTCCATTGCTCCATATTTTCATCATGGTATGTGGAACCATAAAGAAAGGTGCATATGAATTCATGTTTTGAAGGATCAAAGGAAATGATTGTATTAACCATTTTATCTGATTTTGAACAATTTCAAAGTTGAAACCACTCTTCCACATTAGAGCAATACTACCGGAATGCCCAACTGATGGAAAAAACCAATTATTTGGGGTGCTGAACCTCCTTATGTATTGACTCACTTTGTTGGAGTCATGTTTGGTTTCACATAAAAAAATAATGTCAGGATTTTGGGATTTAATAACATTCCCCAAAGCAGTTCTTGTAGAAGGGTTTCCAAAACCCTGGTAATTCCACGAAAAAATTCTCATAATATGATTATGAGAATGAGCTAAATTATGCTATTTTTTTTACACAAAATTGTTCTGTTGATAATCATTCTGAGTACTATGGGAAACTATCAGCAAAGTAAAGAAAGTATTCAAGATATATAACCAAGTATCTGTTATTACCTAAAAATTGATTCTAGGAAAAACAATGTACTGTAGAAGTACTTTGTTTATATTCGGATATCAAAATCATACAGAGCAATCCTAAACCATGATAGTAGCCGTTCCGCTCTGCTACGTTCACAATGAGAGAAAATGGGTTGATCTTAGGGGAGGGAAGCAAAGAAACTTGAAGGAAACAAATGTATTGTATTGTGTGTAGAGTTGTAGAACTACTGAGAAAAGTAATAGAGATTGAGAGATTCGTAAGCTTGTTGCCCCTTTTCCAAATGGGATGCGTAGCCTATTTATAATAGTAAAGAGCTCACATGTTTCCTTGTAAAGTTGTGGAGATAGTGAAGAGGTGAAGAGATGAAAGTCATGGGGTTAATGGCTTAACCGCCTTGGAATCTTCGAGAAACCATTATTCCACTATCTATTAACTGCTTTACACTTTCCACGAATTTGTAACTTACTTATCATGGGATGTCTTTACACCCATGTTGTTATAACCGCCAGACCAAAACCCCATGTTTTATCCCATCATCATGGTTTAATTTATGAAGCCATTGATGAGTTTGTGTCAACATATCATGATTTTGGCTAAGTATTGGTGCCAGTAACACAAGCAAGAGTGAAGGGATGAATGTCACGCTAAGGAGAAGAGGAAAATTGGCATTAGTATTGCTGCCGACAGTGCTAAGGCCTTTGCGCCTATACTAGCACTTGCTAGCGCTAATGGCCTTAGCGCCTGTTCTAGCACTCGATAACTTTCTCCCTTAGCTAGTTATGGCTCGTCTGGTACATTAACTTTAGTGACTTTGTTAGTTTTTTTTTTCCTTTTTTTTTTTTAAAAACTTTTGGTACATGTGTGTGCTGCTTATTTATGTTAGAAGCATGGCTATGGTTTTTCCAAGGTTAGCACTTGCTATTGCCATGGTTATTGTTTATGCACCACTAACTTTGGCATTTGTTAATGTTGTGGCCATATTTATGGCCTGTTTTTAGAAATTTACAGTCGCATGAGATTTTAATGTTAGCATTGTGCTTAACTTTTATGCATTGCATTTAGAACATATTCAAGAGATTCAGTCGTGGAAGTTTGCAATCTTAAGATTATGCTTAATGCAACTTTACAATTAGATGGTATGCATCTAAATTAGCGTTTTTATCCAAATATGGGGTAGCCTCTACTCTGGATGTCCGTAATTTTGTATAATCAGTGTTTGATTAACACAAATAGTTTAAATAAATGCACATGAAATAACAAGGGTTTAGCTGAGTAAAGCCCTGAAATTCTGGAAGTACATAAATATATAAAGAGTTGCAAATCTAATTTTGCCACGAGCTGAATATGCATACTTAATTCTCTTGCGGAATGTAAGATAGCAGCATGTATTTATAATTCTGATGTCGGGTCAGGAATTTATACACATTTATCTTGTGCTTCTGCAACTAGACAAAAAGCAATGTTACAATTTCTCCTTTGTCAAAATCCACCATCAACATTAAGTTCCCTGCTTAGCATGGAACAAAATATGTTTCATGGTAAGCACTAGATGGTGGTTTTGATGCGCTAGAGGTAGGGGGTCACGACTGTAAATATTGTTGGCGTGGATGAGTTGAGTTTGTCGCTTGGTGAAGCTCATCACCTCCTTGTTGATCCGGTCCATCTGGTGAAGCTTGTCATCTATTTCTTAGTAACGGTTGGTCTTTGAGTCAACAGTCATGCTCAGATCCATTCTCCTCGGAATGAGCCGCAAAAAATTCTACTTATTTGAATTTTAGGGTTCCTACCTTTGTCTATTTAAACAAGTATATTTCCCCAACCATTTACACTTTCATTCTTCTTCATAGCTTTGAATAACATTACTCCTTTACTCCAATATGTCTGACAACAACGGTAGCTCAAACCAAGGTAGCTCTTGTGTAAAGCGTACTACTTGGATTGCAAGTCCGGTAAGCTTCTGTTTTCTCCCAATTTTCATATGTGTATTACGGTGAAGGCCTGAACTTGATTTGATTGTTGTTTTTCCTAGGTTTCTCGGGTTAAGAAAGTACCAAAGAGACATATGAGCATCAGGATCTTCAAAGCACTGGTAAACATCTTTCTTCCTCCTTTTCTTTTGATGCCACCTATTTTCTTTTGGATGTGAGTAATTCACGTGAATTTTTTTTTTACATGAGTACATACTCACATATGCGTTTGCTTGACTGCAACACAGGTTGGAGATTAGGAATGTAGGAGATAAAGATAATGAAGAATTCGTACCAGGGAAGAGCCGAACATAGGTTGAGATTGGATTTAAGAACTTTTCCAACATCATAACTTCGATTGAATATATTAACTCAATCCTTTGTGATTATCCCAATGCCGGGCTCCCTTTTGAGTTGGAGATGGAGTCAGCATCTCGAAAGTATGAAGCAGTGGAAGGATTTATCGTGCTAAAATACCATGTGGATCTTTACATGAAAATATGGAAAAAGTACGTTCACATTGCTACAACAGAGATAATGTTGGGACATACTCATATCCTCGTAACAGCTGTAGCGGGACTCCTCCCTATTATTGCTGAGATGGATGAGGTACCTCTATATGCAATTAATGACTTGAAAATCCAGGAATGGAATGAGATATTGACTACTTTAGAGAACCTCTGTTTCAACATACACTGGTTGCGTCAGCATTTTGAGAGTGTGAGAGAGGCTCATATGGCATCTTTAGCGGAAGGGAGAGCCTTAAAGGAACAATCCTCCAAAATTGAAGAAATGGCTCGAGATCTCCAAACTCGTTTAGAGAAGTATGATGAGAGATTGGGAAAATTGCACCATCGTGAATATCCTCTACTTAGAGACCTGTTCTAGGCCATAGGATAAGTAGCCAAATATTGCTGTTATCTTTTTCTTTTTTTAAATTTGAATGATCTGAATAAAGACTGTTTCAAATAAATGTAATAGGTTTTGAATTTAAAAGTTCAAATATATGTTTTTGGGTTATATTGAGCTTGTGAATGAAATAATAAAAGTGCCTTGAGCCATATTCCATTTATGACTGTTCCTACAGCTTCCCTGTTCATATTAACTAGTTTGTAATACCCACTCAGCATAGCTTTAGAGATTACATAAGGCCCTTCCCATTTTGCAGAAAATTTCGGAGCGGATATATCTTGTCTAATATGTTTGGATGTTCTAAGTACAAGATCCCCTACCTGAAATACTCTTGTTCGTACTGATTTGTCATATGCCCTGGAGATTCTTTGTCGATAATTCTCTGCATATCTTTTCGCCTTGGCTCGTTTGGAATCGAGTATATCCAAATCCATTATTCGTGAGTCGGGTATTTCATATTTATCCCAATGAACCCCGCTTGCTGCTGCGATTCTGGATGATGGGATTTTAATTTCTGCAGGTAAGATCACATCCGCCCTGTATACAAGAGAATATGGTGAGGTCCCTGTAGAACCCTTCGGAGAAGTTCTCTATGCCCATAAATCCATAGGTAGTTGTTCATGCCATGTTCTTGGATGATCATAATGCGGCTCAAAATTATGATAAGAGTTTTATTAATGCTCTCAGCTTGTTCGTTTCCTTGAGGGTAGTACGGCGTGGAGAACACCTGTTTGATACCATAACTTTTAAGTAATTTTCGCACACACTTATTTACAAATGGAGTACCATTATTTGTTACGATGTGCTTTGGTACCCCAAATATGCATATAATGTGTTCTTTGATGAAGGTCGTTATTGCCGCTCCAGTCGTGCTTCTGAGAGGTACATCCTTGACCCATTTGGTGAAGTACTGTGTGACAGTGAGTATGTGCTCATGTTTCTTTGACAAGGATGAATTGATTTTTCCAATGAGATCCAGTCCCCATCTATAGAATGGCCAATGGCTGCTTACCGAGTTAAAAGGAAGGCAAGGCGTGTTGATGAGGTTGCCATGGATTTGACATTGGTAATATTTATAAACAAATGAAGTTGCATCGTCTTCCATGGTCGGCCAGTAATATTTCTCATGAACTTGGAGAAATAGTTTTCTCCTGCCTTGGTGTTCATGCATTTTCTTCAGCATAATTTGAATGTATTCTTCTGCTAAACATCGTAACAAATTTCCACTAAAGCTCTTTCGGTAGAGTATTCCTTCGTGCAAGACGAATCTTTTGACCTTTCGGATTAAGCGTGCCGCTACTCGCTTTTCTTGAGGTAAAGTATTATCTTGAAGGTATTTGATATACGGCTCCCGCCAGTCCCAACATTGTGTATGGCAAATACTTCTGATTGTTGAGGCGAGATTTGAAAATTGGAGCAAGACCCTTGTAACGATCTGGATTAGGCTTCCATGTTAGGCCAGTAATACCCAAGGCGTTGAAGACGTCTGTACAAGGTTATCACTAGTGTTTGACCGCATATTTCTCGGTGTACTTAATTAAGTCGCCATCGTGCCTCATCGTCTCCCAGACATCTTGACAGGGATCCATATAAATTTATATGATATAAAATTCCATGCAATAAGAAGAAATATTTTAATTCTTTAAGACTAACCTTCCCCTGACTGTGTGAGTTCCCGAGTTCCTGAATGATAGGTGTCCTCCAGTCGTGGACTTGTTCTTCATTAGGCTTGCTCTTCCAGGTTGAGGGCATGGTCCGTCTCTGCACAATGAGATTTTCTTCCGAGTCTTCGAACTGCAGTTTTGAGGCTAGAGTCGCCAGACAATCAGCATGTCTGTTATTGGTGCGTCCCATATGTATAATTGTTGACTCGGTAAAGTGAGTTAAGAGCTTATGTGCTTTGGCTCTGTATAGGGCCAGTGTTTCTTCCTTGAGAGTATATACACCATTCATCTGATTCACCAGTATCTTTGAATCTCCCCTTATTTAAAGACGTGTCACTCCAGCTTGTTGTGTGAGCGATAATCCCAGCAGGAAGGCTTCATACTCGGCAGAGTTGTTAGTGCACTTGTAGTCTAGCTTGAATGAATGCGAGAATACCTCGCCTGTTTGTGAAACTAGTACAATGCCGGCTCCTCCAGTATTGGTGCTTGGGGTAGCAGAGCCGTCGAAGTATAATAACCATGGTTCTTCTTCAGTGAGTGAGATGTCCGGGAATTCTCCAGGTATGTCTTCATGAGTTGTTGCATTGTTTTCTCCTAAAAAAGATGCAAGTAAATCTGCGGATGCTTGTCCCTTTATTGCTTTTGGTGATACACATGATATGTAAAACTCTGACATCTATAGCAACCATTTTGCTTCTCGTCCTATGAGAGCGGGATTTGATAATAAATTTTTTATAGGGTCATCCTTGGCCATCAATACTACTTTATTTGCTAGTAAATAATGTTGAAGCTTCTGAACGACATGCACCAAGGATAAACACGCTCTTTTAACTTTGGGGTATCTCAAATCTGTGTCTCTTAACGTGCGAATGAGATAGTAGATGGCACATTCAGTCCCCATGTCGTCTTCTCGAGCCAGCATGGCTCCTATGGCTACTTCACTGAAAGCCGTGTAGAGAAGTAATGTTTTCTCCGTAGTTGGAGATTTCATAACAACTTGTGATAATAATAATTGATGGATTTGACGAAACGCGCTTTGCTGTATAGATGACCAGACAAAACTTGCCTATTTCTTCAACATGGGTATAAACGAAGCAATAAATTGAGTTATTCCAGGGATAAAACGTCGAATGTATGATACCTTTCCCATGAAGCTTTTAAGTTCCCTTACGGTGCATGGTAGTGGCATGGTGGTGATAGCTTGCGTCTTGGTCGGGTCCACCTTGATCCCTTATGTTGTTACCACAAATCCTAGAAACTTTCCAGAGGATACACCAAAGGCGCACTTCAGAGGGTTCATCTTCAAATGATACTCACGACATCTCTAGAAGACTTGACGTAGGACGTCTGTGTGGGATGTCTTGGTTTTGGATTTTACTATCACATCGTCGACATAATCCTCTACTTGCTTTTGCATCATGTCATGAAATATCGTTGTCATGGCTCTTTGATAAGTAGCGCCGGTATTCTTCAATCCAAAGGGCATCACCGTATAATAGAAATTTCCGAGAGGAGTTCGAAACGCGGTCTTCTCAGCATCGTGCTCATACATCTTTATTTGATTGTAGCCACTATAGCCGTCCATGAATAAAAACATGCCATGTCCACTGGTAGCATTCACGAGCATGTCGATGTTTAGAAGAGGAAAGTCATCTTTGGGACATGATTTGTCCAGGTTCCTGAAATCTACACAACATCTTATTTGCTCATTCTTTTTATTGATGGGGACAATGTTAGCTAACCATGTGGGGTGTTGGATAGGTTTGATGAAGCCTGCAGCTTGCAACTTCTGAATTTCGATCTTGATTTGTTCCTCGACTTCGTGTCTGAACTGTCTGAGCTGTTGCTTGACCGGTTTGGCATCTAGAGCAACATGTAGATGATAAGTGACTATTTTGTAATCCAATCCTGGCATTTCTTCATAAGTCCAAGAAAAAATGTCTTGGTATTTCCTGAGTAGATTGACAAGATTCACTTTTTCTTCTGGTGACAATGCTGAGCTGATTGAAACTGGTCGTGGAATTTCTTCTGTTCCTAGATTGATAGTCTCCAGTGAGTCAGCTGTAGCATCTGTGCCATCTTGTAATTTCCGAGGAGCTGTAGCATGGTTATTGTTTATGCACCACTAACTTTGGCATTTGTCAATGTTGTGGCCATATTTATGGACTGTTTTTAGAAATTTACAGTCGCATGAGATTTTAATTTTAGCATTGTGCTTAAGTTTTATGCAATGCATTTAGAACATATTCAAGAAATTCAGTCGTGGAAGTTTGCAATCTTAAGATTATGCTTAATGCAACTCTGCAATTAGATGGTATGCATCTAAATTAGCGTTTTTATCTAGCATGGGGTAGCCTCTACTCTAGATGTCCGTAATTTTGTATAATCAGTGTTTGATTAACACAAATAGTTTACATAAATGCACATGAAATAACAAGGGTTTAGCTGAGTAAAGCCCTGGAATTCTGGAAGTACATAAATATATAAAGAGTTGCAAAGATAATTTAGCCACGAGCTGAATATGCATACTTAATTCTCTTGCGGAATGTAAGATAGCAGCATGTATTTATAATTCTGATGCCGGGTCAGAAATTTATACACATTTATCTTGTGCTTCTGCAGCTAGGAAAAAAATACTATTATAACTTTCTCCTTTGTCAAAAATCCACCATCAACAGTATCAAACACACACAGTAAAAAAAATTAAAGATCAAACAGATGTAAATATATAATTTGTGGAGACAACCGAAAGTAATCTGAATTAGCCACGAAAGAATACAAATATGCAAGATGAAATTGTAGCTAATAAAACCAACCAGGATGTAATGAAAATTATCAACATAGTAAAGAATATAAATTCTCCTAATCAATTCAAAGTTTTGTGAGATGTGAATTATAAATGTAAGGGGCGAACAAGTGTTGAAATAAAAAATACTCAAATCAGATTTGAATTAAGATAAAGAGGTAACGTGATCTCTGACCTGATTTGCAACACCCCCCAAGTTGTTTTTTGTGCGATTATCACTAGCATCCATCATTTGCTATATCTCATAAATTTAAACATCTTCCTCTAGGTTATCAGTTGTATCATTCATCCTCTTAGTTTTATCAGACATATCTTTAGGAAAAGTTACTTGTACAAATTCTTCATCAGTATAGATAGGATTTTCATGAATTGAGATATGATTTGAAGGATTCGAGAGGGATTTATCATTTTCTCTAGTAATTTTCTTCCTCTTATCATTCTGCCCTAATTCAGAGTCTTCAACTATGTTAAGTTCCATGTTAGGTATAGAAGCCGAATTGATATTGGCACCCATACTATTTGCTTCCAGCTCCGCTAGGAGGGCCTTCCCTTCTGGAGACTCTTTTTACAACTCATGTCCTTCAGGGGTTTGGGTTAACCAAACATAAAATTGATCTGGATTCAAGACTACTTTTTTCACTTTTTTTGCATATTCCTCACACTTGGATTGATCATGATCCACTACAAAACATTCCTTACAAATCTTATGTGGTTGTTGATCGAAATGATAACGTAAGCAAACCTCTTTATTAGCCGCTGTGAGTAACCATCCTCCTCTTTTTAGAGGCTTGTTCAGGTCCACTTCTACTATTTCTTTTACCATTTTTCCATATCTTGGCATACAATTTGGAGGATCAACAAAAAAGTTCACTCCTATGTCTTCACATATATCATTAACTATTTTGACATTTAGGTGTTCAAGGTGTTAAAATCTCAACTTAACACACAACCTTTGAGATATAAATTTTGTGATCCACAATTTTCATCTTTGTGTCATACTTTTGCAAAGCTAGCAAATGACCATCTACACACCATGGAGCTTTGGCTATTATGTCATCTCTAGATGATTCAGACTGAGGTTTGAAGACATATATGTTAAACCCCATCATTTTAATCTCAATCTTATTATACTTGCTCCATAACATGTTGATTTCTTCTTTTATCAGTTTGAAGTCCATAGGATCAGTTGAAAAGATTTTTCTGAGTAAGTTATTGGTCCAATCTTTCGCAGCTACATTCACATCTTGAGGAGTGGTGATTATGCTTCTGAAAAGCCGTAGAAGATTGTTGTTGAGACTTGCAGATTGCATCTTTGAGATGATGTTATTTAGTTGGTGTATTGAGGAAGATGCCATTGAAGTTTCTGATACTAACCTTAAATTGGGAAAGAGGGAATATGGTATTGAGATTAAAATAGGGTTCCCGTATTTTTCTTTGAATTTTATTGGGTTGTAACAAAAATAATAATGAAAATACGGAATATAATATAGCCTAAGATAAGGATGAGCAGATGTATTTTCTATATATTTCCAGGATTGGATGTTGGTTAGGTTTTGAATTTCAAATTCCAGTAATATAGAGAGAAACTGAAGGCAAAATTTCCGGCTTTGACAGCTGAAACTTTTTTGAATTTGAATAGTGGGAAACTGGTTAAATCGGTTTCTGGTGAGTTTGAATGAGAGACTTATCTGAAGAACTGAAAGGGTGATGTCTGTGTAAGATAGATGATTGAACAACTTCTTGAACAACTGATAAACCATATTGGAGGAAGATATATTGCAAAACTGCTAGAAATGAGCACAACTGCAAGGATGAAGCACTAATAAGGACTATTAGTGATTTTTCCACAACTAGATAACCCAACACTTGATCACACAACTTCGAACAATTGAGGGGGATGTTGCAAAAGCAAAAGAGTTATCTAGACATGCTAGGAAGACAAAAACACAAATGAAAAAAAAGAAGAAGATAAATATGATCTAAACAAAATTCAAACATGAAAGGATTCAGATCAAATACATGGACATCGAAATGATTCTTCTACAGCCTTGACACTTAAAAAAAAGAAAAATTAGAACCAGACACAAAATAAAACTAGAGGATTTTCATTACTTTACTTATTAAGAATTATGATTCTTGTACATGACTAATAAAACTAAGAGCATCTCCAATGGTGTTTGGATATGTATCCTAGGTGAAAATTAATTAAAAGAAAATTTTATTAGTATGACACATCTTTATGTTTCAAAACAATTTCCAGTGGAGTTTAGATAATACCAAGTTGTCCTTTTTTTCTTTCGAAAAGAGAAGGTTATATTAAAATAAAAGAAATATTTACAAGCCCAGGATCCAATCTTCACATTTAATTATGAAGAACTGTCTCCCGGTTAAACAAAATTGTATTTACATCATACCCTCTAAATGTCTCTTTCTCAAAAAAAAACCAAAGAATTAAAATTTGTTCGATGTGCAAAATCACCTCATTGACAGACTATCCCTTCCCCCCAAAGGCATGATTATTCCTTTCCTTCCAAAATGCCACAAAATTGTATAATTCTCGCTATCCCAAAGAATCTTGGATCTACCCATGACATCATTAAATCTCCAAGATTCAAAATGATGCAGAACTGTATCTGACATCGCCCAAGAGACCTCAAAAGCCAGGATAAAATGCTCCCAAATTTCACAAGAAAACTTACAATGTAAAAACATGTATGACAATTAAGAAAATAACAGTTTTAAACAATTAAAATACATGACATGGGTATAGGCGAGAGTCTCTAAAATAAATACTCTCTTCCAAACTCAAGTTGTTAATCAAAAAGATTTTTAACCATTCAACTACCACTAGAGAGATTTATTTTTAGATAAAATCTCTAAAATCATAGGTGATATTAGTTTTTTTAGATATGCAAACTCTAATGGAGATGCACTAAATCAAATGATGAACTTGGGATGTTACATGAACATTCTTTTTAAAGTGTGTGTTGTGCCAAAATCAAACTTGACCGAACATAGTTGACAATGGTTTTGTAGAAAATCGTTTTTATACCCTAAAATTTATTATTATAAGCGTTAGAATAGGTCTTATGGTGTTCACAAGAAGGTTCGCAATCACAAAAAGTGTGGTCAAATGGGGAAATTTCAAAGTTGGTTCCTCATAAAAAAACCAACTTTATGATTCAAGGAAAAACACGTAATGGCTACGCGTTGGCACTTGACAACGAGTAACCATTACCTATTCGATTCCTTTTTCTTTTATTTTTAAATTATTATTATATTAGGTCCCACTTTTTTAATTATCTTTGGATATTTAATTATCCCAATATGAAATATTACGTAATTTTTTTTATCTTTAAAGTTTCAAGACAGGTAATAGCTATACGTTCTCGACTTTTTTTCATTCACAACTATAAAAGTTAAAGCATTCCGATATATGATATGGCATGTGTTATAAAACTTATAAATGTTATAAAACCTAATCTTGGAGGAATTCTATGCGAAAATATCCTTGTATTTTTTGAGGCTTATAAGAACAACTTTGGGGCTACACATAAGACAAAATAGTGTCATTATGTAGTAATTTCCCCCACCCCTTATTTACCTATTTTATGTAATAACTAATCTACCCTTATTTAATTAGTTTTAGTGTTGATTAATTAGTTAGTTAATATGGATTATAAATTATATAGTTAATATTTGTTAGAAAATCATTTGAGTTGTTTCTTAAAAAAGAATAGAGAGTGAGTGTGTTTGAGAAGAAGAAGAAGAAAAAGTTGAGAAAACTAGGTTTTGGTGATTTCAACAACTAAAATGGATGAGTACGAAGAAGGAGAAGTATCTTCACTTCATGATAGAGGTGAGATACCGATTAGAGATGACGATTTGGGATTTTTGTTGGAAGATCCAAACTTTTGTGGAGAAGCCCTAGATGAGGATTTAATGAAAGAAAATGAAGAATCACATCATAACGAGGATGTTAATGCATCAAACCAACAAGTATTGTGTTAAAAAACTCAAAAACCCACTTTGTATGTGATGTTGGATAAAAAAATCACCATTTTTGCATGTATTTAATGTTGTCTACGTCCCATAATTGGTAGATAATGTAGTAAATTATCTACCGATTATACACACTGGACTTAAATTCAGTACAATCGGTAGTTTCGTAAGACCATTTACTACCGATTGTAATGAATCAGCCCCAAATTGAATTTTTCCCCAATCTCCGATTTTATTGTTCTTCCATAATCGGTAGTTCAGTAAACCTTTTTATCTACCGATTATAATATATGCCTCACACTGATATTTCTACGCATGGACTCATATAAAAGGTAGTTTATGGGGATATATTATCTACCGTTTATATCAGTACACCCAAAAATATTTTCTCCAAGATTTTGAAAATGTTGAATTTTTCTACTATCAAAATCGGTAGGTAAGGCGAATACATGGTTTTTTTTCCATAAAACATGTCTAGAGTTCAATGTGTAATCGGTAGTTTCGTGTTATGATTATCAACCGATTATGCTATAATCGGTGGATAAGTATAACCACGAACTACCGATTATAATTGGCTAACTCGTCGTTATTATTATGTAGATCGTTGCAGCGGTTGATCCTCTGACATATGAGGGGCCCTATACCTCCCTACACTATGCTAATGATTTGGTATGCTACCTATCCTCTTTTTTCAAGTTCTAATAATTTATGTAACTTGATTTGGCTTATAAGTTTTATAATGTTATTGCGCATTTAGACATTTGAAACTAAGACGGAGGCAAAGGAATAGCTTATGAACAAGGTTAAAGAGGAGATGTGTGTAGTTGTTCAACACAATCAAGTAAAGAAGGATCAATTTGAAATGGTTTGTGAGAGAAGTGGGTTTCGAAAGAGTCATTGGAAAAGGGATCATAAGTACGTAAAGAAGACCGAGAGGAACTACAAGGGTAATACAAAGAAGATTGGATGCCCATTTAAGATTGTCTTTAAATTGGACGGTAAAGCGTAAAATACTTAGAGTTGCTAATGGTCGTCATAACAAAGAGGATCCTCAAAGTATTATTGGGAACGTAATGGTTGCTAAATTGAAACCACATCAAATGTGTACGGTAAGCTCTATGATGTTAAGTAAAACGAGTGCGATCCTAAGTAAGATAAAAGCGGATGACCCGGAAAACTTGTTTTCGTTGTTGAAAAGGACACAATCTGAAGGTAGAAAAGTTATGCAACAATGTGAATAGTTAGACGAGCAACACAACTACATGTTGAGAACCGAAGAAAGGGATAGAAAGGTGGTCCCTATATTCTTGGCGCATCCGTTGATGGTCCAATTGGCTCAATGCTTCCATCAAATCTTGTTGATAGATGCTACTTATAAGACAAATAAGTACAACAGCCGTTGTTGAACATTGCTTGCCACACTTAGGACAAAAAAACACTCACGGTGGATGTGGTTTAATGGATGTCGAGAACGATGTGAGTTTTATTTGGATGTTGCAAACATTGAGGTCGATTTATCAAGGCGACCAAACTCTAAGGGTTATTAAAACATATAACGATCAAGCCTTAATGAATGCCATATCCATAGTTTTTCCGGAATCCCAGAATCTCCTTTGTATGTGGCACATCCAATGCAACATCAAAGCTAATTGGAGATATTATATCCAAGTACCAAAATAAAAAAAAAAGCGCCAAGAGGTCGAAGGAAGAGGATGGACGTATTAGTAAACTAAGCAAGGAAAAAGGAGAAGAAGAAAAAAGGATAATTGATGAAAATCACGCCGAAGATGGAATAAAGTGGTCTATTTTTCAAAAAGTATGGGATAAGATTATTTAGTCGATCACCGAGGAAGAGTATGAATACCACCTGGAGAATTTTGAGGATGAATGGGGCACAAACTACCCCAAAGCCATGAAGTATTGCAAGACACAATGGTTGGCATTACATAAGGAAAAGTTTGTGTTTGCATGGACATAAAAATTTCCAAATTTCAAGAACGAGGCGACAAACATTGCAGATGGGGCCCATGGACGATTGAAGAAGATATTAGTCGGAAGTCAAAATGGGATTGTGACGGTCCAGGAAGCTCTCCATGAATACACCAATCGTGATCTCACCAAGATAAATGGTGCGATGGAAAAAAGTCGGCGTATATTCCCGTTGGCAAATACAAAACATAAAGACATTCTCAGAGGTATAGTTTACAAAGTTTCTTGGTGGGAAATAGACTACATGATGTTACAATTGAAGTTGTATAGAGACCACGATACAGAGAGTTCGGTTTACAACTGCAAGACGATGACAGGTATTGGACTCCCGTGTCGTCATATGCTCGGTAGATATGCTCAAGTGATTGACTCTAATGATATTCATCCTTTTTGGAAGCAATTGTCTTTTAATCCAAACACCATACAAGTTGATTGTCTCCCCTTTGAGGAGAGGGATATGCACCGACGAATAATCGAGTGTTACTCTAAGTCAAATGGGGCACATAAGCAAATATTGATGTACCACCTGGAGGAATCCCTTCACCTTTGTTTAAGGATCATTGAAGAACCAACAAAGGGAAAGCCCATGGGTAGGCCGAATACCGAGATTCCAAGGTTGCAACAAAGAAAAGAGTTGAAAGCATAGTATTCTAATCAAAGAGACCCTTCCAGGCATGAGTATACCGAAGCTATGTACCAAGAGGTGTCGGGTCCAAAGAAAAGGGGTCGTCCGAGAAAGGATCAAGCTAGACCAAGTGTACGACAAGTCAAACCAAGGCTCTTTACGTCTCCTTATCAAGTAAGTCAATCCGAGCAAATCCAACATATGGAAATGGTGACTAGAGATGTAGATGAAAGACCAAATAGAGCAAACACAATATACGATGAGTTTTTGGAACAACTCCCTCTACTCATTATACCCTATGTTTTGGCCACCGACGATGGCGATGGGGATGGCAATTGTGGTTTTCACGTTACGACGAAACAAATTGGACACTTTAGCGAGGCGGTTACCGAGAATATCACTCAATGAAAATTCCAACTATTGAAGGACAAGGAATTCTATATTGAAATGATGAGAGAAGGAGATAGACATGCTAGAGAACAAGAGTTCAATGAGTTATATACTCGTATAAAATGCCGTAAGGGATTGAACACAATCAGGAAAGTATTGGATGGTAATGCTGAAATGTGGGTATCTTCTCGCGGATGTTTTGAACTGCGTGATACATTATTTTTGTCCTCCTTCCTTAGGAGTGAGTGTTACGTTTATACCCACAAGGACGGTTTGTGATGAGTCGGTCAAGGATAAACGAATCATTATGTCATGGGTTAATGGAAATCATTTTATTGGTTTAAGGTTAACGGAATATTGTCCATTACCTCCATTGAGTATGTGGTCGGATTACTTCCCAACTAACCATTGCAAGGATTGGGTGAAGTGATAAGTGCATATTTTACATGTTTTGAGTATCAATTTCATATTAGTATTTGCTAGACTTCTTGTGGATTCTTGTATATTACGCTTGTTTTGTTATGTCTTTTATTAGGTGAATCATCCAAGAATGAGCTACAAAGTGTTAGAATGTGCATGAAAAAAAGTGTTACAAGTGAAGAAGGGCCAAATACCAGATTTAAGTTGCTCTAATCCATGATTTCTTGTTATCATCGTGTGGAGAACGAAAAGACGAAGCCAACGACAAAAGAATAAAGTCATTTTGACTTCGTATGAGAAAGTTATGGGCAAAACGAGAATAAGAGGCAAAATGGTCCCTTCAAGGGAAACTACTATTTGCACCCCCATCGTACGTTAAGGGCTGTCAGAATTCAAATGTTAATAAAGGTACCTGCCTTTCTATTGTGAGCAGCCACATCTTTTCCCAAATCCAAACAAGAGATATTAGGGTTCTTCCCTACGTCCAGGCTTTACTGAAACGAACATGAAATATGGCTATCTTCTCGGTGGTTGACGGAGCCTGTGATGATCGAAATGATGGCTGTGGTTCAGTCGAGAGACAGAGCTGATGGTTTACTTCCATTAATGGCAGTTTTGATGATGATCAGTGAGATAAAAGATGGATGACTGCCTGTAGCGTTGATGATTGATATTGACGCTGCTGATGAGTTTGCAATGTGATCGATGGAATTTGATGGGTTCAATCTCGATTTTATGATGGAAGCTTTGGTTTTCGATAGAAGATCATGGCAGCTGTAGAAGAAGATCTGTGAGATAGATGGCAGTGGTAATAATGGTTTATGGGTAGATGGTGAATCGAGCAGTGATAGTCTCTGTGACGCTGTGATGGAGTGGTTATGGTTGAGATGGAGGATATAGTTTGTTCTGTGGTGCTGTAGAAGACGATGATAATTGCTGATGGCACCTGTGATGATGATTGATCTCGGACTGTGGTGAGGCTTTCAACATGAACTGATTCTTTGTGATTGATGGGATTAATGGTTTCGAAAACAGAGAATCGATAGTGGAAGAAAAGGTGAAGTGGAATGAGGCTTTGAATGAGTTTCTGTGGTGATTGTTAAAGCTCGAGATTGGAGCAGTTGAGTCTGTGGAGAAAACAAAGAGCTCGAGTAGCTGTTGGCGGTGATGGAGTTGATCAGGTTGAAGTGAACTGTAATGGGTTCGAGTGAGATTGGCAGTGAGGTTGTTAGTTTGCTCGATGAAGCTAATGGCACCGTGAATAAAGGAGGTAAGATAGGAGCTGAGTTAAGCAAAACTCAGAAGAAAAAGAATTGCGCGACGGCCAAGACCCATCGAGAACCTGGGAAAGAAAAACTCAAAAGTCAGATGAAAATTATTTTCCCGATGGCTTAGATCATCGAGAAATTGAATAAAACGTGAGTATGGGCTGGGTTTCTGCAGTTTTCGAACGTGAGCCCACTTTGCAACTTTATTAAGTTTTCGTACGGGCTAAGGGTTGGTTTCACCTGTTTTTGGCATACTTTGATGTTTTGGAAACCTATTTCGATCGGGATTTGAGCACGGACACTTCTAGAGTTTGGACACCTATATGAGAGATAATTTTAATATTTTTTGAGATATCTTATCTCTCATATTACATCTTCCACATCTAAACCTAGGGTTTACCCCTTTAGGGGGAAACCACCATTCTTCTTCATCTTCTTCTTCTCTGTAATATGAGTAGCTAAACCTTTGTTGATTAAGGATGAATTCAATGTTCTAAGCATGAAGCTTTATTAGTTAATACAAGTTTATTTGAAGTTATTATCATCGTCGTTTGTTTTCATTATATCTAGGGTTTATGATTGATTCTTAGATTATTTGGGTGCGCAACCAAGTTATTCTATTGATCATTCTATTGGTAGTAGATAGTCGAGCGATTCGTAATTGTCGTTCACCTCCTACACAAGTAGAGAAGGTGAGACCTTGCAGGGGGATTTTGTGAAGCAATCGTGTGTGAAGAAAACACTAGCAAGTGGACCGAGCGTACTGAGTCTAACTACTAGGATCAAACCTAAATTCAAAAATCTTAAAGTGTTCGATCGAGTTACACCTTGTAAGTGTACCTCAAGGCGGCTCAGTTGGATAGAATCCGGTGACTAAGTGCACCTGTTATCCGGTGATACAAGGAGTTTTGGGGATAACTAAGAGTACTTGTTATTCTACGGTTGGTGATGATTGATTCTGACGAAAGGTAAATGAGTATTCTAATTCAGTCAACGTTTGGTAACGGCGAATGACTCCCTAATCATCTCTTTTCTTATTATATTTTTATTGTTCTTTTTGGTTAATTAAACCAATCCCCCTTAGTATTTCTTTTTATTATAGTTTTGCTAATCTAAATAGCATATCAATTACACAACTCTCCGTGGGAACGATCCTTACTACCGCTATATTACTTGTTAATTAGTGGGAAATATATTGACTAATTTGTTATTTATTTTAGTTTATTTAGTAGTTTGTAATTTTTTACGTATTTCTTTAGTGGTTTTCAGATTTTTAGGTTTTCATGGTGTTAACAACTCGTTGAAGGTGTTCAACTCTCGTCGAAAGCGGGAGGTAAATTCTGAAAACAGGTTGTAAGTATCATATTTAGTTATTTTTGTTTTAGGTTTTATATTTTTGTTTATATTTTATCTTTTATTCGTGTGAGTCATCATGTTTCCTTACGGAAATAACATGTATAATGCACAAGATCAATCATATGATAGTGGTAATCAATACGGTTTTCAATCTCAATATTATGACAACTACCAACCGTACCAGGGGTATAACCAAAACCAAACTTTTGGCTATGATAAGTATCCTACGGAACATCATGGATATTCTCATACATGCCAACAACCTTATGACGAGTATGTAAGGGAACAATCACGAGGATGGAAGGATAGTTATACTTCTGATCAGTTGATTTCTAGTAATGTGCAGATGTCAGAGAGTTTGAAATTCAAAACTTATTATATCAAATCAAGACCTACTCCTCTTCATCGTGCCTTTTCAAAAGAAGATATATGGTCTGGAAATTCTATCGTGAGTAATAGCAGAAAACATATTAACATCAAGAAACTCTTTAAACAACACGAACAACAGGAAGAAGATGGAGCATCAGAGAAAAATCTTCAGGAAATTAATAGGGTCATAGAGATGGATTTCCAACGTTGTTGGGATAATGAAGATTATGAGGTTGACGAGAATTCTGATGACGATTACGAAGATGAGCAACCTTTGGAAAGTGCTTGCAACAATGATGAAGTTATTCCAACTCCGGATTATAATAATGATCATTCGCCTATTCAAAAGGAGGAGACTGGATACGAAATTTCTATTGTTATAAATGGTGTAACGTACTCAAGTGAATATTTTAGGATTTGCACAAATGAACTAAACTTCATAGGAGAGGACTCCGATTATGATAACGAGAGTGTTGAAGAGGTGTAGATTGAGAAAGAAACCGAATTGATTGAATTCGTGGAAGACCCAATTGAGCTTTTTAAGGATAATAAAGATGCTAAGGTTTTAGTTGAAGCAGAAACTGACGAAGAATGGCTAACCAATTGAGCTTGCCAAGGATAATAATGATGCTAAGATTTTGGTTGAAGCAGAAACTGACGAAGAATGACTTTCAAAAAGTTTTTTTATAGAGGACCATGAGATATACATAAGATAAATAATTCATTGTATTTCTTTAAGAATGATGAGGATCCTGTAATACAAGAGACCGTGAAAGGTTTGTCTAATCCTTTGCATACCTCTACATCTTTTGATCCTCCTCCAATTAAAATAGTTCACCAAAAGGTTGTTCCGATTTTTAAGGAGCTAGATCATTTAGGATTGAGTATATATGCTACAAAAATCCTTAAGAATTATTTTTCTTCTAACCATCTACCACTAGATGTGTTTGATTCTAGCAATGTGCAGGTTCACCGAGAGGAACCTAAAGAAGCTTTTGCATTCAATGTTCTTTATGCACTTCCAAGTGTTGAAAAGACTAAGTGTGGGGGAAACTTCCACCAAATAATAATTTTCTTTTTCTTATCTTATGATAACATTTTTTTGAAGTTGTTATTAGAACTGCAGACTATTATCTGGATGGATCCCTAGATTTTCAGATTGTTGGTTTACTGGCGATAACCAGAAGGTCGGGCTGAGGACGTTAAACTAAGCGCTGAATGGGAGGCAACCCATTGGTTTCGTATTATATCTTTTGCTTTTTATTTTTGGTTTTCCATATCATATTAGGATTTCCCATCTTGATTTTACATAGGAGGAGTCAATTTACATTGGGGATAATGTAAAGTTTAAGTGTGGGGGAGTGATTAAGCATATAAAGTTTTTAGTCTTTACTTTTATAGGTAGAATTTTTGAACTTTGTGTATATATTTTTGTATAAACCTCCAACTTTTAGAGATTTTAGAGTCACTTTGTATACTTCTAGCTAAGTTTACATACAGAGTTCTAACCGAAATAACTGAACTTAGAAGTATTAGAGAACTACATTCGGAGTTCTTAGTTGTTGAGAGGTAATACCGACAAAATGGACTTAAAACCGCTGGTAAAGAGTAAAATATTAGAGAAGTTGATCATTCAATACCCATGAGTGAGGCACCAGACCTTCTGTTCTTTGTAGATGTCTAAATTGTCCGTTTAGCGTGTTTCATCTGCGCAAATTCCGGGTAGAATGATAAGCTATCCAACCTCGCACCAATTTTAACACTACCTTTTGATCCCTTGAATGCTATTTCTATCAATCATGAGGGTGTCATCAGAATTGCTAACTTTATCTTGTAGTTTTGTTTGCAGCTGGCACCATTCTCTCGACAACAACAAGTCCATAGAAACACCATTATCATCAACAAGCGGAACATTACAAATTCGACAGAAAGTTGAAGACGTTCAAGGTTTACAAGCAACGTTACAAGAAAGAGAAAAAATCATATTCAAGTGAAGCAACAATACAATGAGCAGAATTATATAGATATGTTGAAGACTTTTATACAAGAGTTAAAGAAAGCAAAAAATGAGAGTTACTGAAGTTTATGATATCGAGACAATACAAGTTGTGAAGAATCAAGTGGTAAAGTCCTTATACCACGACCATAGTAGTTTCATTATTTATTTTATTTTACTTTCAGTTGGTATTTTATTTTTCTTATTATTAAAAAAAAATAAAAAAATATAGGATTTAAAAAAAAAAGGCAAGAGAAATTTTATTTTATTACTTTAGTTTGTATTCATTTTAATAAATCCGTGTGGAATAAGAAACCTATAAAGAAGTTTCAAACAACAAGGAATTAAGGAGTCAAGGTTCTACGAAGTTCAAGAGTTCGCTATCAATATTGAAGACCGAAGAATGAAGACGTTTCTATTGGATGTTGTGAGAGTGGTGCTGATTGTGAATCGAGTGAGAAGGTAAGTAAGCGTTCCCATCCTTACATAGTGGTTGATTTCCATTCATAGAGACCAGTAGAAAAAATAAAAAAAAGGTTTTTTTTTCGTCCCACTTTCTATGGGATAATATCTTTATATAATTCGGAAGGTTACTTTTCCTTCCCAACAGTTAACGTGTGCAATATTTCTATCTTCACTCCTACCTGCACACATATGAGAATCCTAAAGTTCGTCTTTTGAGTGTCAAATTCATAAAACCCTATTGGTAAGGCAGAATATTCTTTTTCGGTTGCTCTCGAACCTGGATTCTTTCATATGGTAGTTTTCTCCAAACTCAAGGTCTAAGCATAAGAATGATGTTCTTTGGAATTTCTAACTTTTTATTATTAGTGTGCAAAAACTTTATGTCCTCATAGCTCTTTGGATGCATGTGCTCTGGAATGTTTGAAAGTCGGAAAATAGGTTTTGTGGGTATACCTCTTTTAAACCCTCACGAGGCTATAACTCGTCCACTAGGGACACCTAGGGGTTTAAAGGATTGTTACACATGCTAACCTAGGGGTTTAAAGTCTTATTACACATGTTAAGTGTAACGATGTCCCCGGCGAAAAGGATTTGTTGTATTTTAGGTTTGTTTAGTTTAGTTTGCTCGAGGTCTAGCAAAAGCTAAGTGTGGGGGAATTTGATAAGTGCATATTTTACATGTTTTGAGTATCAATTTCATATTAGTATTTGCTAGACTTCTTGTGGATTATTGTATATTACGTTTTTTTTGTAGTTTATGTATTTTATTAGGTGAATCATCCAAGAATAAGCTACAAAGTGTTAAAATGTGCATGAAAAAAAGTGTTACAAGTGAAGAAGAGCCAAATACCAGGTTGAAGTTGCTCTAATCCAGGATTTCTTGTCATCATCGTGTGGAGAGCGAAGAGACGAAGCCAACGACGAAAGAATAAAGTCATTCTGACTTCGTATGAGAAAGTTATGGGCAAAACGAGAATAAGGAGCAAAATGGTCACCTTAAGGGAAACTACTATTTGCACCCCATCGTACGTTAAGGGCTGTCACAATTCAAATGTTAATAAGGCACCTTCCTTTCTATTATGAGCATCCACATCTTCTCCCAAATCCAAACAAGAGATATTAGGGTTCTTCCCTACGTCCAGGCTATAGTAACTATGTTTTGGTTGTCCTCTAAATTTGTGTCACGTTCTTCCGTATGTAGAAAGGGTATAAATAAATTGATCAAATTATGGGAGGCCTCGTGAAGTGCTTCTTTAGGAGTTAAACTTCCATTCGTCCGTATTTCTAGAAAAAGTATTTCTTGTTTTTCATTTCCATTCCCATAAGAATGAATACTATGATTCGCATTTCGAAAAAACGGACATGAGATGTGGGATATCTTCTCAGTGGTTGACAGAGCCTGTGATGATCGAAATGATCGATGTGGTTCAGTCGAGAGACAGAGCTGATGTGTTACTTTCATTAATGGCAGTTTTGATGATGATCAGTGAGATAAAAGATGGGTGACTGTCTGTAGCGCTGATGATTAGGTTGGAGAAAAATGAACTTTAAAATGAATTTTAGTCTTGGTGGGAATGGACCTTAGGTCCTAAATGTCACTAAGGGAGACTAGCTCATTTTTCACTATTGTGACTGAAGAACCTTTAGTCCCTCATTGGAGAGACTAGAGATGAGTTCTCTCTTTATTACCAAAAAAATTGTAACTAAGGGAGGGCCCTTAGGGTTTCGAAGCTTTTGTGGTTGTGGGAGGACTAAGGCAATGGGCTAGTTAGTTCACACATGCTTTTCATACATGTGCGGTGCTTCACACCGAAGCACGCACGTTTGCGGCTTGCGTAGCTTGCGGACTTACGGACTTGCGGCTGCGGCAGCGGCTGTGGGTGCGGGTGCGGGTGCGGGTGTGACAGTGGCTGCTGCTGCGGGACTGAGTGTGTGTTGCGGCGTAGCTGAGGCTGCGGACCAACCAATACTTACGTTTTTTGAAACGGTTTTTTGACTAATTCAAATCTTGTTTTAAATATGGGGGCGTATGACCCAGCGAGTCTTTAGGAGAGAATTATTCTTAACCGTTTTAAATCCGTTTTAACTATTAACTTCGTGCTTCAGGCGTGGAATTAATTTTCAAATTTAATGTCCGTGATTATTGCCACATTCTCTTCTTCTTCTACCTATAAAAAGAAAACGAATTTCTCCATTAAAATTTACTCCAGAACAGGCTATTATCCCTAGTTCTTTTCCCCTCTTCTTGCTTTGTTTTGCGCATTGCTTGTTTATTTTCTTTCCACTTCTATCTTACTGTTAAGTTCTAGAGGGTGACTAGTGTTGTGCTTATACTAGTCATAACGGGCATTTCTATCCTGGACACAACTTCTCTGTTGGGGTATAACATCTCTCATTATTGAGGAGTACCCGAGAACTATTGTGTTAAGGACAATTTGCTGAGCAGGTGGCTCTGTCCTTGTGTGTGTGCATCAAAATCAGAGTGTTTATCAATTCAGAAATTTCTCTAACGTTAACAATTTTCTCCTGTTTAGTGTTTTCCATTGCTGCAGAACCAACATATTGATATTGACGTTGCTGATGGAGTTTGAGATGTGATCGATAAAAGTTGATGGGTTCATTCTCGATTTTATGATGAAATCTTTGATTCTCGGTAGAAGATAATGACAGCTGTAGAAAAAGATCTGTGAGATCGATGACAGTGATAGTAATGGTTTATGGTTAGATGGTGAATCGAGCAGTGATGGTCTTTGTGACGCTGTGATGGAGTGATTATGGTAGAGATGGAGGATATAGTTTGGTCTGTGGTGATGTAGAAGACGATGATAATGGCTGATGGCACCTGTGATGATAATTGATCTCGGACTGTGGTGAGGCTTCCAACATGAACTGATTCTTCGTGATTGATGGGATTAATATTTCGAAAACAAAGAATCGTTGGTGGAAGAAAATGTGAAGTGGACTGAGGTTTTGAATGAGTTTCTGTGGGATTGTTAAAGCTCGAGATTGGAGCTGTTGAGTCTGTGGAGAAAACAAGGAGCTCGAGTAGTTGTTGGCAGTGATGGAGTTGATCGAGTTGAAGTGATCTGTAATGGGTTCGAGTGAGATTGGTAGTGAGGTTGTTAGTTTGCTCGATGGAGCTAATGGGACCGTGAATAAATGAGGTAAGATAGGAGCTGAGTTAAGAAATGATCAGAATAAAAATAATTGTGCGACGGCCAAGACCCATCGAGAACCTGGGAAAGAAAAACTCAAAAGTCAGATGAGAATTATTTTCTCGATGGCTTAGGCCATCGAGAAAATGAATATGACGTGAATATGGGTTGGGCTTCTGATTGATTCTTAGATTATTTGGATGCGCAACCAAGTTATTCAATTGATCATTCTATTGCTAGTAGATAGTTGAACGATCCGTAATCGTCGTGCACCTTTTACACAAGTAGAGAACGTGAGACCTTGCAGAGGATTCTGTGAAGCAATCGTGAAGACAACACTAGCAAGTGGACCGAGCGTACTGAGTCTAACTACTATGATCAAACCTAAATTCACAAATCTTAAAGCGTTCGATCGAGTCACACCTTATAAGCGTACCTCAAGGAAGTTCAGTTGGATAGAATCCGGTGACTTAGCGTACTTGTTATCCGGTGATACAAGGAGTTTTAGGGATAGCTAAGAGTACTTGCTATTCTACAGTTGGTGATGATTGATTCTGACAAAAGATATATGAGTACTCTAATTCAGTCAACGTTTCGTAACTGCGAATGACTCACTAATCATCTCTTTTCTTATTATATTTTTATTTTCCTTTTTAGTTAATTAAATCAATCCCCCTTAGTATTTCTTTTTATTATAGTTTTGATAATCTAAATAGCATATCAATTACACAGCTCTTCGTGGGAACGATCCTTACTACCGCTATACTACCTGTTAATTAGTGGGAAATGTCTCAATTAATTTGTTGCACTTACGACACGCATCATGAAGCGATACGAGTCCAACATGGAGCGTTGGGATTGTTTCACAAACATGCCTAATGTGTTTTCGTAGTGGTGGTAAATAATGGTTCGTTCAATACTTGTGAAGATTTGTTTTTAAATCTAATTTCTAAGACTAAAAATAGGAAAACTCAAATAAAATTTATAACAAGATTGAGAGTAAACTGAGGCCAAGATTCCACTATTTTCCAAATTTTATAGTCATTCAATTCAATAATTATAATTAAGCAATTCTTACGTTTTAATTCGATTCTAAAATATTGCAACAAGTAGATTTTTAAAACAACAATTGTATAAAAAAAGCATGAAACATCTAGAACCTAGGCCAAAGCATGTACCATCTAACAAAATCACAATTGCTTAACAAAAATCATTAAATCAATTTTTAATCAAGGCAATTAATCATAAATGAATTGCATAAATTAATTAAATAAATATTACCATATAATCTTTGGAAAAATAGTTTCCTCCGTCGCCTCAGAGATGGGGCTTAGCTCCTCATATTAATCACTTGCTCAAAATTATGGTTCATTGCTCCAAAAAATGTATACAAATGATAAAAATGGAGTAAAACAAAGAAAACAGTGAGTTTGCAACGTTTATAGACGTTACAGACTAACTGTTACAGAAGGATTGAAAATAAATGTTGCAGTTGCGATAATAATCGTTGCAAACCGATGAAGAAAATGTGGCCTATTGGTTGAAGATTCCGTTGCCTAATCCTTGTTCTTCATGCAACAGCAGCAACAGTTTTTCTGAGTTGATTTTTGATCGCTCTTTTCACCTCCTGATCTCTCCCCAATACTCTCCCCCCCTCAATGAAACCCTCGACACTCCTTTATATACCCATAATATCTCTCAAATCTCCCCATTTAATTCTCACATAATATTTTTTATACTCGAGAATAATTTGCTTCTCTCTGTCCTGATATTCTTCCTGTTAAACTCTGTGAATTATTGCTTCTCTGGCTCTGTGTAATTAGATATCCCTAAAAACATTGAAAGATCGCAACCATTTATACGGATCTTAAACATGATTACCTCTAAATATATTCTCACTTTTCTTTCTATTTGATATGGGATTCTGTTTTGAATTCTGGATTGATTCTGTTGTAAAACTCATATACGAATTAAGACAAGAATAATCCTGTCCTAAAATCTTGCAATTAATCCCAACAAAATATCGTGTTCAAATCTTCACAGATTCACATTTATTTGAAACCACTTTTCCCGCTAAAATGGTTTCTTTGAACTGTGAAGAAGAGGGGTTTCTCATATCCATTGTTCGGGTGCCTTTATCAATTCTGGGTGCCTTTAGTATTTTTTTCGAGTCAATTTTTTCAACAATGTTTCTTTTCCAAAAATACCTATAAATAAATAAAAACACAATATTAGTACAAAATGAGTTCCAACACTATAAAAGTTGAGACCAAATTAGACACATAAATGTGTCTATCAAATACCCCCAAACTTATTATTTGCTAGTCCTCGAGCAAATCTAATCTAGAAAATCCTAACTCACTTTCGTAGGCATCACGATTGCACTTAGCGTGTGCAATAAGCCTTTAAACCCATAGGTGTCCCTATCGGACGAGTTGTAGTCTCGTGAGGGTTTACAAGAGGTGTACCCACAAAACCTTTACTCCAAACTCTAGCTACTTGTGAACGATTAAGGGTAAATACTAACCAAGCTATTTAGTTGGCTATAAAATTCTTCGGCTATGGGAATCATTACCCTATATGAGTCCAATTGTTGTACACGAGTTTTCACTAAGCATACTAAAATTCATAAAAGAATTCAAAACTCCACTTAGATAGTCGATCAACCACAATACTCGGAATCTATCAAAGTACAATCACATGAAAAGATTTAGAAGATGGATATAGACAAAATGAAGTTTGCGCGTGTTGACTAAGGTGAACGGTGTTTCCCATATCTGTCTGAAGGTCAGTTCCAGGATGAATGGATTGAGATACGCTCCCACTAGTCTTATTCCTTAAACTAATATCGACTCAGCTGGTATATACAAGGGTCCCAGCGGTCGATTTATTGAAAATATTTTAAATATACTGACAACATGATTGGATCAAATGAATCCAAGCGCATGCTCCTTATCAGCATCGTACATGATAGTTCTCATGGATCCTGCGTTCCACGCTTGCTTAGGCGACGGAGACAGGGAGAACACACATATATTGCTATAAAAGTGTCAATACTCGATTTTTTTTTGATAATGGTCTAAATAATAATACAATAATGGGGCTTGATCTCAAACACTTATCCTGGCGATGATAACAATTTGATACTGGTGCCCCACCAAATCACTTAGAGAAACACAAAAATTGCAAAAATAAAAACAGAAGGTGATATGGTCAACATAGATTCCGAGATATGGTGACAACTATCATGTTATTTCTAACACCTGAGCTAGGCATCCTTTTATGAATAGATCATTTAGCTGGGCATACCAATTCCTATAGAAAAGGATCTAAGTTTCCATCTACCTAGAATGGTTAGTGTCACCCTGAATTGTTCACAAGTTTCTAAAGTTTGGAGTTTTATTATTTCAACTTAAAGTTTCTCCCTTACCCCCAAACTTAAACCTAAAATTGTCCTCAATGTATCAAATTAAAGTGCAATACCAAAAATATAGGTAACTAGAGGAATAAAAAGGTAAGTCAGAAAGATAGTACCTGGGTGAAGCGTAACAATCCTTCTTTGGAGAAGAAGACAGAAAAATAAAACAAAAACCTACAAAAACTTACTAATGTACAACAACATCTTTGATGGTCAATTAAGGTAAGTAGGGTCCTCCAGAGGGACCTCCTCAATATCACCTGCAGAAAAAGGCTCTAAAAAGGGTTTCAATCTCTGACCGTTAACCTTTGAAGAACTACTACCATCCAGTGTCTCAATCTCAATAGCACCATGAGGATAAACAGTGCGGACTATAAAAGGACACGTCCACCGAGAGCGTAACTTCCCGGGGAATAGATGCAAACGGGTATCATACATAAGAACTTTTTGACCTGGAGAAAATGACTTTCTTAAAATATTTCTATCATGCACAAGTTTCATTTTGTTCTTATACTGTTTAGCACTATCGTATGCATCTCTATGAATCTCTTCCAACTCATTGAGTTGGAGCTTCCTGTGAGCTCCCGCCTTGTCAAGCGAAAAATTAAGTTGCTTTACAAACCAATATGCTCTATGCTCTATTTCAACGGGTAGGTGACATGCCTTTCCAAAAACTAGACGATAAGGTGACATTCCAATGGGGGTCTTAAACGCAGTACGGTAAGCCCATAAGGCATCAGTAGCCTCAATGACCAGTCTTTCCGATTAGGATTAACTGTTTTCTCTAAAATACGTTTTATCTCTCTATTGGAAAACTCTACTTGACCGCTAGTCAGTGGGTGATATGGGGTAGCTACTTTATGGGTAATACCACATTTCTTTATCAAAATCCTAAATGGTCGATTACAAAAGTGCGGTCCTCCATCAATAATTATAGTCCGCGGTGTACCAAAACGTGCAAAGATGTTATCATTCAAAAACTGGACCACAACCTTGTGGTCATTTGTTCTATACGAAACCGCCTCAACCCACTTAGACACATAGTCTA
The DNA here is from genome assembly GCA_023531435.1 of Papaver californicum. Classification (NCBI taxonomy): domain Eukaryota; kingdom Viridiplantae; phylum Streptophyta; class Magnoliopsida; order Ranunculales; family Papaveraceae; genus Papaver; species Papaver californicum. The sequence goes on from JAJJMC010019063.1 coordinate 9,896,838, forward strand.
CAATGACAAGGATGTAAAAATAACAAAAAAGAATTAGGAAAAGGACCCATAAAATCAATGCCCCACACGTAAAATACCTCGATAACTAGAATAGGGTTCAAAGGCATCTTATTTCTGCGGGAAATGGTTCCTAACTTCTGGCAACACTCACAAGTAACACAGTAATGGTGGGTGTCTTTAAACAACGAAGGCCAATAGAATGCACACTGCAATATCTTAGCAGCGGTTTTCTTAGTACTAAAATGACCCCCACAATCATGATCATGACAAAAGAAAATAATACTGGACTGGTCATTCTCGGGTATACATCTCCTAATAATCTGGTCTGGACAATCTTGTTTACCCCAATGTTGGGGCATTCGACCAGTAACAAGATAGTTCACTATATTCGCATACCAAGGTAATTGGGAAACAAGAAAAAGTTGTTCATCAGGAAAACTATCCTTCACATGAGGGGAATCATCAGGGGAATCAAAAATAATCCTAGACAAGTGGCCCGCTACTACATTTTCTGTACCCTTTTTGTCTCTAATTTCTAGAGAAAATTCTTGTAACAAAAGGATCCATCTAATCAATCTAGATTTAGTATCCTTCTTTGACAGAAGATACTTCAAAGCAGCATGATCAGTAAAGACTATGACCTTAGAACCTAAGAGATTGGATCTAAACTTGTCTAAGGCAAAAACAATGGCTAACAATTCCTTTTATGTGGTAGTGTAGTTCATTTGGGCATCATTCAGAGTTTTTCTAGCATAGTAAATCACATGAAGTAATTTGTTTTCTCGTTAACCTAGCACAACACAAATAGCATAAATCTGAAGCATCACACATGATTTCAAAGGGTAGGTTCCAGTTAGGTGCCTGGACTATGGGGGAGGTAGTGAGTAAAGTCTTAACTTCTCAAAAATCTCTAAACAAGCATCATCAAAGACAAATTTAATATCTTTTGCAAGCAAATTGCAAAGAGGTCTAGAAATCAAGCTAAAATCCTTAATGAATCGACGATAAAAACCTGCATGTCTTAAGAATGACCTAATATCTCTTACGGTTTTAGGAACCTATAAATTCTTAATAAGGTACACTTTGGCTTTGTCTACCTCTATACCCTTAGAAGATACGATACGCCCTAAAACAATTCCTGATCGAACCATAAAGTGACATTTCTCCCAGTTAAGCACTAAATTTTTTTCCTTACACCTAGTCAACACTAATGTCAAATGATGCAAGATCTCATTAAAAGATGACCCAAATACTGAAAAATCATCCATAAAGACCTCTAAAAACCGTTCTACCATGTTAGAAAATATGCTTATCATACAACGATGAAAAGTAGCGGGTGCATTACACAACCCGAAAGGCATGCGTTTATATGCAAAGGTACCAAAGGGACATGTAAAAGTGGTTTTCTATTGGTCCTATGGGGCAATAACAATTTGAGTATCACCATCTAGCAAGCAATAATGGCTATGTGTAGCTAATCTCTTAAGCATTTGGTCGATGGAAGGAAGGGGAAAGTGGTCCTTCCTTGTGACCTTGTTCAATTTTCTATAGTCAATACAAACACGTCATCGCTCACTCGGGTTGGGATTAACTCATTGTTATCATTCTGGACTACAATGATACCTGATTTCTTGGGAACAACCTGAACGGGGCTGACCCACTTACTGTCTGAAATGGGGTAGAAAATACCTGTATCTAACAACTTAAGCACCTCAGTTCGAACTACTTCTTTCATGTTAGGGTTCAGTCGACGTTGCATCTCCCTAGAAGGTTTGGTGTTATCCTCTAAATGAACTGATGCATACAAACAGTAGGACTTATACCCTTAATGTCTGCTAAGGTCCACCCTAAAGCTTCATTGTTGTCTTAAAGTACGGTCACTAGCCTCCTTTCCTGATCACTATCCAAGTCGGATGATACAATCACAGGTAAAGTCTCGGATGGGCCTAAAAACACATATTTTCGAGTATCTGGCAATGGTTTGAGGTCCAACTTAGGAGGCTCTTCTAAAGAAGGAATTAAGGTAGAATTAGAAACTGGTAGTGGTTCGAACTTAGCTTTCCATCTATTAGTATCTAACACAGGGGTAGAGTCTAACAGAGCATTCAGTTGATCAATGGTGCTAACATCGTCGAAATCTAAGCAAAAATGGGTTAAACAATTCTCTAGTGTATCTTCAGATAAGATGTTTGGTAATGACTCCTGAACTAATGTTCCTATCATGTTCACCCCTTCAATGCACGTGTCATCTAACTCAGAGGGTTGCTTATTAATATGGAAAATATTCAGTTCAATAGTCATATTACCAAAAGACAAATTCATAATACCATTTCAAAAGTTAATGATTGCATTAGATGTAGCTAAAAACGGGCGACCTAATATTACAGGTATCTGGTTTTCTGGGTCAGGAACAGGTTGGGTATCTAGGATAACAAAATCCACAGGATAAATAAACCTATCGACCTCAATAAGAACATCTTCGAGAATACCACGAGGAATTTTAACAGATCTATCAGCTACCTGAAGTGTTATCTGAGTAGGTTTTATGTCACCAAGTCCTAGATGGAGGTACACATGATGTGGAAGTAAGTTCACACTAGCTCCTAAGTCGAGTAACGCTTTCTCCACATGGTAGTTACCTATGGTGCAAGAAATGGTAGGGGAACCTGGGTCTTTGTACTTAGGAGTTGTGTTGTTCTGGATAATTGAACTCACATGACTAGCTATAAAGGTTTTTTTTCTGTACACTAAGCTTTCGCTTTCGCGTACAAAGATCCTTAAGGAACTTGGCATAAGTAGAAATATGCCTAATTGCATCTAATAAAGGAAGATTGATGTTGACTTGCTTAAAAATCTCCAATATATCATTAAAGTTGGATTCCTTCCTAGTTGTTACTAGAAGTTGTGGGAATGGGGCTTTGGGAACAAAATCAGGTTCATCGAGAACCACACTGGACTCTTTAGAGACTTTATCAGTCTCTTCAACTACAAGTTCAGAAGGGTGAACTACAACATGTTCACCATCGGGCTTGGTTACCTTATTGTCTACCATTCTACCACTCCTAAGGGTTTTAATTGAACTCACATGATTTGATGATTTCTCACCATAATATAACTCATGAACTCCTATAGGGTTGGTTTGTGGTTGACTAGGGAACTTGCCTTTTTCTCTTTCTCTCAAAGATTCAGCGGTTTGACTAACCTGGTTTTCTAAATTGGATATTTCCTGAATGTTAGCCTGAACAATCTTTTGATTTTCTCGTAAACTTTGATTGACAAACTGCTGAAAATCTTTAGTGCTCTTCTGTAAATCTTTAGTGCTCTGAGTTAATGAGGTGGCAGTCTCTGCTAAACTCATGACCGTCTTTTCTAACGGATTCTGAAATTGTGCTGGACCAGAAGAATTCTTAGTATAAACAAAACCTGGGGGAACCTGAGGGTTACTAGACTGACCTTGATTTTGGCCCTTAGACCAAGAAAATATTGGATGGTTTCTCCAACCAGGGTTATAGGTTTCTGAATATGGGTCAAACTTTTGACCGTTATCATATCTAGTGTTATTGTAAAGAGCATGGGCTTGCTTTTCAACATTCTGTCCTTCCCAATATGACTTGGGTTCTATTCCACAACTAGATTGACTTAATTCTAAGGCTTATAACCTTTTTTCTATAGATGCAATTTTGGCATCTGATTCAAGAATTCCATCTACCCTATTAACATTACCTCTGCTCAGTAAAATTTTTCTCTGGGGTTCCTTACTACATTCCCATTGATGGGTTTTTCGGTAATTTCATTCAAAAATGTCATTGCCTCATCAACAGTTTTACTATCGAAACTCCTTGTACACAATGACTCAACCATGGTCGTTGTTGGATAATCTAGCCCTTCATAAAGGATCTTGACTAGTCTAAGCTTTTCTAAGCCGTGTTGGGGACATTGTGTTAATAAATCGTTGAACCTATCCAAATACCTATACAAAGATTCTCCCTCTTGCTGCACAAATGTTGAAATCTCTTGCCTAATAGATGATATTTTGTGCCTAGGGAAAAATTTAGATAAAAAGGCAGTGGTAAGTTGTTCATATGTCTCGATGGATTCAGATGGCAAACTATATAACCAAGATTTGGCCTTGTCTCTTAGGGAAAAAGGAAATAACCTAAGTTTAAAATCTTCATCAGACATGTTGTGAATTCTTAGGGTACTACATATTTCTTCAAAACCCCTAATGTGAAAGTAAGGGTTTTCATTTTCTTTTCCTAAGAAGAGTGGGAGCATCTGTATGGTCCCAGGTTTTAACTCATAGTTTGCTTGAGTTTCAGCTAACTTGATACATGATGGACGAGAAGTCCTAGTAGGATTCAACAAATCTTTCAAGGTTGCCATTTCTGGCACAACTGGAAAATTATGAATAACTTCCTCACTAAGAGACAAATTTTCAAAACTAAAGTTCCGGCTCTCAAAAAAAGGGTTTCCTAAATTCTCAATTCAAAGGCAGAGTTTTTATTTCCGTCACTGATCAAACGACCAATAGAATCTCTTCTCCAGGAACGCTCACTGGGCATGCAATAACTCCTAATCGGAAGGGAATTCTAAAAAAACACAAACAAGGCCGACTCAACCAAATCAAACCTATTGAATCTAGCAAACAAAAAGCATGACGATCCACTTAGATTGTTTCTAGACCAGCTTTTATTCTTCCAAAAGGAAACTAGTTACAGTTTTAGCGAATCTCTCAGAACGATCCGAATTAGATTAAGTCGAGTAGAAACAGGATAAGCTCTAAGGAGCTTTGATAACCCTGTCTCTTTGGCAACTTTTCCATGTGTTACAAGGCGGCTCTAATCAACTTAAAATAATCTTCCTGAACTTTAAGTTAGTCTAACAAAGTAACCAATACAGTCATTTTGAATGATTTTCCAATAAACTCGATACCCTATCGGTCTTCTTTCTAGTCAAATTTTAAGGATTAGGTTCGCGTTAGGTAACGTGTTCCTAAGGCGGGCAAGAAGGAAACGGTGATGAAATCCGAGTCCTTATCTTATATGGCCAATTCCTCAACACATATGCATTAGTAAACCCACTTGCAGGGGATTGTGGTTGATCGAGTCTTACCTCCCGTACCAGACGGGGGATGAATCGGTTGTAGTCGACTCGGGCAACCAACTCCTGTGTTAGTGTACGAACCCGAGGGGCCGAGACAATATCGTAATTGTCGTCCTTCCCTGTTGCAGTTTATATTTAAATACCCTTCCGTAGGGTTTAAAAATTAATAATAAAGTTCAAAAAGTCCGAAGTCCAAAGTCCAAATATAAGAAAAAACAGAAAAATACCTAGAATAATTACAAAAATAATAAGAATTTTCTAATACAGTTTTCTAAAAAAATTAAAAACCCTAAAAAAAATAAAAAATAACTAAAAAAAAAATCTTGTCTTCTTTTTCCGTTCTTTTCGCTTTGTCTTTGACTCCAAGTCTTTAATCAATCAATATAATCATTAACTCCAATTTCTTTTTGATCCAAAACCTATAATACAAACAAAATACCCAAAAACGTAAAATAGAACAAATAAAAATAAAAAATAAATAAAAATCTAACTATACTAATTAATCTAAAAACAATTCTTAAAATAAGTCCGCGTCGGTGGCGCCAAAAATTGATGTTTTTTCGTAATAGTGGTAAATAATTGTTCGTTCAAGACTTGTGAAGATTTGTTTTTAAATCTAATTTCAAAGACTAAAAATAGGAAAATTCAAATAAAATTTATAACAAGATTGAGAGTAAACTGAGGCCAAGATTCCACTATTTTCCAAATTTTAAAGTGATTCAATTCAATATTATAATTAAGCAATTCTTACGTTTTAATTCGATTTTAAAATATTGCAAAAAGTAGATTTTTAAAACAACAAGTGTATACAAAAGCATGGAACATCTAAAATCTAGGCCAAAGCATGTAACATCTAACGGAATCACAATTTCTTAACAAAAATCATCAAATCAATTTTTAACCAAGGCAATTAATCATAAGTGAATTACATAAATTAATTAAATAAATATTATCACATAATCTTTGGAAAAATAGCTTCCTCCGTCGCCTCATAGATGGTGTTTAGCTCCTCATATTAATCACTTGCTCAAAATTATGGTTCATTGCTCCAAAAAATGTTTACAAATGATAAAGATGGAGTAAAACAAAAAAACAGTGAGTTTGCAACGTTTCTAGACGTTACAGACTAACTGTTACAAAAGGACTAAAAATAAATATTGCAGTTGCGACAATAATCGTTGCAAAACGATAAAGAAAATGTGGCCTATTGGTTGAAGATTCCGTTGCCTAATCTTTGTTCTTCATGCAGCAACAACAACAGTTTTTCTGAGTTGATTTTTGATCGCTCTTTTCACCTCCTGATCTCTCCCCAATACTCTCTCCCCTCAATGAAACCCTCGACACTCCTTTATATACCCATAACATCTCTCAAATCTCCTCATTTAATTCTCACAGAATATTTTTTATACTCGAGAATAATTTGCTTCTCTTTGTCCTGATTTTCTTCATGTTAAACTCTATGAACTGTTGCATATCTGGATCTGTGTAATTAGATATCCCCAAAAACATTGAAAGATCGCAACCATTTATACGACTCTTAAACATGATTATCTCCAAATATATTCTCACTTTTTCTTTCTATTTGATACGGGATTTTGTTTTGAATTCTGGATTGATTTTGTTGTAAAAATCATATACGAATTAAGACAAGAATAATCCTGTCCTAAAATCTTACAATTAATCCCAACAAAATATCGTGTTCAAATCTTTACAGATTCACATTTATTTGAAACCATTTTTCCCGCCAAAATGGTTTCTTTGAACTGTGAAGAAGAGGGGGTGCTCATATCCACTATTCGGGTGCCCTTATCAATTCTAGGTGCCTTTAGTAGTTTTTTCGAGCCAATTTTTCCAACAATATTTATTTTCCAAAAATATCTATAAATACATAAAAACACAATGTTAGTACAAAATGAGTTCCAACACTACAAAAGTTGAGAGAAAATTAGACACATAAATGTGTCTATCAATGCAAAAGGGTCCAATCGAATTGATCGAGGATGGTGAGTAGTTTAGTTGATCATGGTATTTTGAAAATGTATTTTAAACATTGGGTATAGACAAATATTAATGCAATATTTTCTGGCTATAATTAGCAGTCAACTGTTTACATTATCTTCCGATTAGTATTGATTTGTATTGTTGTTGAGATAATCGGTAGACACGGGTAGACATTAGCTACCGATTATTGTTGAGATAATCGGTGTCAAGGGTTTACATTAGCTACCGATTATTCGATTATATTGTTGGAGCTTTAATCGGTAGCCAAGGGATTATATTATCGACCGATTTAAAATTGAATTTCATCCAGAAGATTGACTAAAATAAACCAATTATAATCGGTAGTATTTAAATATGCCTTATCTACTGATTATAATCATTCTGACAAAAACAAGTAAAATTCCCCTAATCGATAGTTTAGGCGAATACCTTATCTACCGATTTTCATAGCAGCCCCAAAAATAAATTTGTCCAAAATTTGAAAATGTAGAATTTTTCAGATATTCTCAAAAACCCTTAATCGGTAGAAAGTAACAAAACTTATCTACCGATTTACTGAATTATAACCGACTTTGTACCATGTTTGGAAGGAAAAATAGTCGTTTGATCAGTGTACAAATAGAATTAAAAAAATTTAGCCGTTACAGTACCCTTTGAAAACCTCACACTTCTCAAACTAACTCATTTTTCTTCATCTTCTAAAAAATCCTCACACTTCTCAAACATGGCTACTAGATGGTCCACCAAGGAAGATGTTGCAGCTGTTCGGGCGTAGGTGGTTACTACGAAGCACGATTCACATCTAAAAATTAAATTTTCTCAAACCGTGGAAGCTTTTTGGAACCGGGTTTTGCAAGTTTTTGTGGGTTTAGACGGCAATGGAAGTGGAAGAACATGGAACGTGGTTAGGGATAGATTGGAACAACTCTATGATCGTTGTGATTGTTTTAGAACTGATTTGTACAGTGCCAAGTTTAATTTCCCTAAACTGGACATCAATGGATATGTAAGTATATCTCAAATAGATGTTAATCAAATCAATTATGATCTCAATATAATACTAACATATTATTCATTACTTTTTGCATACTATGGTGTATTGAAAGAAAATGACAAGTTTTTTTATCACGAGTATTTCGATGATGACTATTGGTCAATTAGGCGTCAAAACTAATCAATTGTAATGTTATGATCTACTTTATGTCTTTAAATTTATTTTAATGTCTTATCCTTCAATGAAAAAAGCCAAATAATTTTTAATTTGTAAGTGATGAAGGTTCCAATTGAATTGATTTGTATTGTTGTTGAGATAATCTTTAGTCATGGGCATACATTATGTAGCGATTATTATTGATTTGTATTATTGTTGATATAATCGGTAGTCACAGGCTTACATTATCTACCGATTATAATTGTATTTCATCCAGAAGATTGAGTAAAACGAACCAAGTACAATCGGTAGTATTTAGATAAGCCCTATCTACCGATTATGTTACTTTATGACAAAAACAAGTAAAATTCTCACAATGGGTGGTTAAAGTCCAATGTTAATATCCGACTACAACCAAACAAAACTTTGACAAAATATTTACAAATTTCCTAGAATCGGTAGATAAATATAAACAATTACTTCTGATTATAACCAAACTCTGACAAGATGTTTGAAGTAAACTTCCCGGAATCGGTAGTAAAGGTGAATCATTTAGCTACCGATTGTCATAGTATCCCCAAATCATTTTTAATCATTTAAGGTTCAGAATCCTGATAAGTGTGTGGTTCAAATTGGAAGTTAATCGGTTGAAAGTGATAACCAATAACTACCGATTAAAGTGGGTTACCTTGATACTTTTCTAAACTATATTAGCAATTGAGGTGAGATGAAATACAAGTGATCTAAAATGAAATAAACTTTAAAAACTTAACATTATATTGTCTAACCTTAAATAAGAAAGGAAACCGGTTCATCCCCCTTAATACATAACTTTAAATACAAGTGATCTAAAATGAAATAAACTTTAAAAACTTTTCAGCCGCAGAAAAAACATCATCTTCATCCATTTCAGATGGAGGAGTAGCCTTCATCTTTCCACTCCTTGATACTTTCCCCATGACCCTTAATCAAAGAAACAATTCAGAGACAAGACCCTTAATCAAAATTGTAAGCACATACCTTAATGAACATACTCAAACATGAATTTTCAAGTACCTAATCGGTAGGTCGTGTTCTGCATATACGTCCGATTATATGCAATCGGGAATTTGGGTATACAAAATAAGTACCGATTAATATTCTATTTTGTACGTAAGACTATGTGTTGAATGTTATCATAATCGGTAGATAATAAACGATTATTATCTACCGATTAAAGTGTAGCCCTAAAAATGGTTTATCTAAAACACAATACGTAATCGGTATCTAAGTCTATTTTATATCTACCGATTATTTCAAACAAATATCCAGAAACAAATTGTAGGTAATAATCGATAGATAAAACTAAAGTAGATCTACCCCTTATGGTTGATGTTCTTCACAAATGAAGAACTCGATGCATAATCGATATATAAAGTCTACTATATATCTACCGATTATGCGTCGTTTCAGAAAACCCTAGATTTTTTTTTTCATGACTTCTTCAAAGTAATCACTAAAAGGGTCATATCGTCGGAATCTGTAGACGAATCGATTTCAATGATTTCGGGTTCTTCCCTCACCATCTTTTCTTTTCCCTTCTTTGATCGTGTAGCACAAATTTTTAGAGCCATTTTTGATGTAGAAGGAGAAGAAATGGAGAAGAGGAAAGGGAGTAGAAGAATTGGTGGAGGAGGAAAAGAAAAAGAAGAAGAAGAAGAAGAAGAAGAAGAAGAAGAGATAGAGAAGGAAAGGAGAAGATGAATAGTTTAGTTAGGTTTTTGTATTAACGAAAAGGGTATAAGTAATTTTTACCACCATTTAGACATTTCATAACAACTAGGTTTGGATGAGCATAAATAAATAACCCTGAAATAATTTTTCTTAGTCCAAAAATACAAAAAGAAAAAATCTAGGTAGTAAGATTTATTTTTTAACCTGGTCCATGGCTAACATGGACCACCCTTGATTCCTACGAGAAATTGTAGGACACAACTTTTTTGCCAGATTGGAGCTATATGTGCAACTTGATATGTCTAGTTTCCTAATTCTAGAATTCAGTAAGTGGCACACTACTATAAACTAATAATCAGTTAAACTAACAAGTTTTAGAAAACTGGTAATGCCTCGAATTGGTGTTTGTTGATAGAGAAAGAAAGATGTTAAATTTAATCAAGGAGGTTAGAAGAATAGGTGAGAAGGATTAATTGAGGGTGATTGTTTATTGGCCAGTAGCTACAGTATATTTCATTTTTGTAAATAAATAAATAAATCTCCATGTTTATGTTGCTCAAAAAAAAAAATCTACATGTAATATACCTATACCTAGAGAGGGATGGTACGTATATTGCTTATCATATTCATATCGTGTAAAACCAACAAAAGTGACTTCTCATCTACAACCACTTTTTCTTCTTCTTCTGGACTTTGTTCTATAAATATCAACTAAGCCACCCAGGTGTGATCTTATATATCATATAATTAATCTTCATCAAGTTCAGAAGAGTATACATGTAAATAATTGCGCGAGTAGGATCACAAAATCTAATAATCATCATCGATACCTATCGAAGATATATGGAAGCAGATACAGTATCATCATCTGTTGGAGGCAGTAGTAGTGCCAGCCGCGGGAATAATAATACCGATGATCTGACAAATAAAAGTTGCCCGAGAGGTCACTGGAGACCCGCTGAAGATGAAAAACTTAGACAACTGGTTGAGCAGTATGGCCCTCAAAACTGGAATTCAATTGCAGAAAAACTTCAAGGAAGATCAGGTATATTCAATATTACATGTACATATGGAGAAATCTTAATTACCAACGCATATAGATGCGTTTGATAGAGATATATCGATCGAATCATTCAGTACTAATTATTTTAATTATGTTTTCATACTTAGGCACATGCTCTCGATAATCTATAAAGAATCTAATCGATTAGTTTCATTGATGATAATATATAGGGAAGAGCTGCAGATTAAGATGGTTTAACCAATTAGACCCACGAATTAACAGAAGACCTTTCTCAGTGGAAGAAGAAGACAGGCTTCTTGGAGCTCATCGCGTTCATGGAAACAAATGGGCTCTAATTTCCCGGCTCTTCCCTGGTAGAACCGATAACGCTGTCAAGAATCATTGGCATGTCATCATGGCTAGAAAACAAAGAGAGAGATCAAAACTGTACGATTCAAAGGGATCCTCATCAGCTAGCAGTAGTATTAATGATTATGATAAAAGTAATGGTTTTGTAGGAATATACTCATCGCTAAGATCTAGTCACAGCAATGAACTATATAACTGCTCGAATGAATTCCAGTACGAAAACAGTTGTAGAAGCCATGGTGGGATCGATATTGAATTCCGAGAGAGGCTCAAAGATATCGACAGCAGCGATGAACATGAAGCCCTTGAAATCTTCTGGACGGGCACATCACTTTCGGATAAGTCAGTACAACCTTCTTGGGTTTTTCCTGCAGGACCAACAGGTACTGTCTACTCGCAACAGAAACAATTGATGAATAGATTAGGTAATGGTGGAGGATCATCAACACTAGTAGTACGGGATATGTCTAGTAATACTAGTTGTATCATGAAGAGGCAATCGTCGTCACATGGTCATTGCGACCGTCCATCAGAACTTCATCACTATCATCATCTGTTTTACAATTCATCTAAGTATTCTTCTTCATCAATCTACGGGGGATACAGGAATTTAGGTGCAACCCTTACTGAACCGCGCAACTTTATCAGAATGTCATCCTTAGTTGCTTCACATCCCTCTGGTCATGAATTCCCCGCTAGTAATCTTGGTGATGGTATGGGTGTGCGTTTTGGAAGTAATAAGAAATTAAGCAAGCAGGATATAGGTCCGAGGTTGAGCATGTCAAACCAACTGCAAGAGCAGCAATTAGGGGATCCTCCTCGTGATCAATCCGCAATCAAACAAAAAGAGGTGCCTGCTTTTATAGACTTTCTTGGAGTTGGTATCTCTTCATCTTGATGATATTTTCTAGCTTGAAACAACTAATGTTACGTCTATGTACCTAGCTGGAGAAAAAATGGTCCAAATCTTACTGTGTAATATATCTGTATATGTATAGTTTTCTATAGATGTTTGGGAATCCCGGGCTCCAACTATACTAATAAGAGTACTGTTTGTTATTTACTTTTGAAAAAGTCATCTGTCGTAAGCTCCTATGCAGCCGGCAACCTGCTAATAATATGGAGCTCATTTTCATACTTTAAATATGAATCCTCTCTCATATTATGATAACCGATGTAAAACACTCATGTTTAACGCTATAATAACGACCAGGTTTGTTTTAAGGTTCTAATATTTTCACGACCGTTAATTATAAAAATATTGCCCAAAATTTTTTTGCTTAGTCGATTTTCTTCTTCTTTTTCTTTCTAAACGAAAAAAACTACAGTACCTAGTTTCGAAAGTGTTTTCTGTTGTGCATACTTATTGGCCAACACGTGGTAATGACCGATAAATTCGTAAATTTAAATAGTCACGATCATAGACGCGACTCAAGTCCAAAGCCATTTTTCAGACATTGCTTTAAGAAAGCAAGCAAAATTCAAACTCGGACGGCTGGTGTGAGAATAGTTCATCGTGGCATATGAGAATTTCATCATGGTATAGAAGAGATGGAGACTCCATAAGTATATATGGCTATGCATTATCACTATTCTTGTTTTCGGAACAATAATTTTGCTCAGCCCACCAAGTCAAACCCACATCCGGGCAGGGTAATTTCCATCAGATTTTCATTATAATGTTTCATGAATTTACATTGAGATTTGTAAATTGTAAATAAATGTACGCCAAGATCACACCCATACCAAGTTTTACTCATGTACATATATGGATCAAATTTTCGATATGTAATCTCGTGGATAGTAAAGTCTCTAGAGCTAAGCATTAGAAGCCAACAAAGTGGATATTGGAGTGAAGACTTTATAAGAAAACTTAGTTTGAGAAGAAATAAGACTATATGACTGGGTTAAAGGACTTGGTTGTGTTTTGGCAGGCGTATTGCTCTACTAGTTATTCCAGGATAAAGAAAAACATGCATAATGGACATCCCAAGTTTCAAAATCTGACTAATTAAAGATATACAGTATATTTGTATTTCGTGTTAAGAGGAAGCTCGTCTCTCTACTTAACTAACCAAACTGATCATATGTATATATATGCTAGTCAAAGGGGTTACCTATATAATTATTTAATCGATTCTTTAACTGTCTAAGTTTCCATAAAGAAAGAAATCTATGTTTCAATCTTGTTTAGTGTTTGTACATTGATATTATATATGATAACCCTCTATTCACTCTTTTACATAGACAATAAATGCTACCAAAAAATTCAGTTACTTGGACAAACAATCTTCTGTCAAATGTCAATTGTACGTCTTCTTCGTAGCAAACCCAAATCCCAAAGAATATATTTCTTACTCTACCAATTGATTAAGAAACTAGTATTAACAAACATCTCCCTATCTCTCAAGCTAACCCATCATCCTTTCTTAACCAGAACCAGTACTTTTAAGATCAACAATCACTCCTTCAACAATCACCTTCAAACCCCACTGTGTATCTACTAATACCAAACCTTGTTTTTATACATTTAATTTATGTTATTCACGTCTGTCCAGTACATTATGCATGCTATATACGGTATACCTATGATCTAGCTTATAACTAACAAGCAAAATATATATTTTTAGTTTTTTCGACAACTTAATTAATGCATCTTGTTACAAAATGCCTTCTCTTTTGGTTATTATTAGCTTCCTTCATAGTCCACTAAGTTAATTAATTAGGTATATGTAGACAATGATCCCATCGATCGAATTGATTTCTGGTATTTTTAGAGGTTGTGGAAGTTGGATCCAACACATTATGATGATGATACATGCAGTAAATCCTTAAAGTATTTGCAGGTTTATAGGCTAGACTTTAGTTTAGACGGTACTTTTGTAGGATTGAGCTAGAACTATTTACATTTCATGAACAATCAAAAACAAGTTATTTTTGGTTCCAAACTACCATAAACGTCAAAAAGGAATTACGTACGTTCTCAAACTCGCGTATAGATTCAGGTCTGAGCTAGATTGCAAAAATGTTAAGCACCTGCGCGCGAGATTCGATTCAACCATCATATAAAAAGTCGGTTCATGCAAGATTTGTTTTTCATATATTGTGGCCAAAACGGTTCATGACTATGAACACTAGCCTAATGGCAGCAAAATTAAATGACAGTAACAATTAGATTTGCAAGCCATTTGCATTTTGAAATTTGTAAAAATTTTGCCAAGGATTTTTTTCTGTAAAGAAAAAAGAGAAAAATGAAGAAAATAACGATACGGAATCCATTAGTCCGACTGAGGATATAAACCTACATGAAAATTAAGGTATAAAAAAACAAAGAAAAAGAACTTGGATGTGGCATACTTAATTTTTTAAGCCTTGACATGGAGTAACAAGATATAAAACTTTAATATTTAAGTATTATACATTAATTAATTAATTATAATATTAATTAATTATAGTATTAATCAGTGTTAATGTATTAATCATGTTGTTGTACTACAAACCATTCAGAATTCAAAGTACACTTTTACATCGTAGGAGGATGAAATAAATTATTTTTAGAGCATCTCCAATATAAAGGGTCAAGGTTATCCTAGGTGGAGGTTTTATTAGTATTTTTTTTTTTGTGGATTATTGCTAAATGATAAAGAAAAAGTAAATTTTTCATCTAAATTTTATCTCCAATCCCCAAGGTCTTATTTATCAAATTATATTTAAATTTAGAGATAAAATGATGATATGGACTTAAGACTCAAAGTCATGAAGAAGGTTTAATTTTGACTTTCTTCTTTACCCCTACTTGGTCCCCACTTGGCCATATCATCTTTTTTCATTACCTTAACTCTAGTATTGGAGATCAATATTTAGTAAAAAAATGTTAAATCCTACATAATATATAGCTCTAAGACCTTAACCCCTAACATTAGAGATGCTCTTATAAATTGATTTCCCCGTAACAGAAGAAAATAACAGTTGACCAAGTTCTACCCAAGCTATTATTTCTACTCTTTCTCTTCTATTGATAAAGTTATCTGCTTCATTTTTCTTTTTCTATAGGGTCATTGACATAAATTTTGTTTTACTTCCCATAATTTCTTACATAAAGTTATTCGAAATCTCTTCCCCTTTAACAACATCAACACAAATTAATTTTTAATACCTATATAAAATTCAACCATTGAATTTTCCAAACTTAAAATTCAACAGTTAATAAAATCTAAGAAAAAGCTAAGTTTTCCGTGTGAATTGTTGACTCATCCACTTGATTTCCTTAAAATAAGTTGTTTGATTAATTTTTTCATATTTATATATAAAAAAATATCATTCTATAAAAATTAATAATTTTTTTTTAAAAAATCATGTTTTTAAACTAGATATTGGGTTTTAATAAATAAATTTTATTTCTCAATGCTATATGTATATTTTTTTTCCTAAAAGTTCAACAAATTTTGAAACTAAAGTGAAAAACTAACATTTTACGGCGGCTAACCAGTGAGCCAAGGTCCGTACAAAAAAGATTAGTGTTTGAGTAGTGCAACACACTACGCCCTCCTTGCGTTCTTGATATTTACAGAAGATTGCATTAGATTAAAATTCATACTATAATCGTGTAAGAAATCCAAAAAAAAAAAACCCACGAGCTTACTGCCACTAAAAATGCAGTAAACTATTGCCATTAAAGTCAAACGCCAGTGGGGTGAGTATATTAGCTAATTTTTCGATTATCATCCCAAAGTGGAATGTGCAAATCTAAAAAATGGGTTGGCAAATTGGTATTTGGGAGAGTTTCTTATCGAGGATCAATTTAATTTGAGACGGGCAAATCTCAACGGCTCTCATTTCTCTCCCTATAAATTCAAACAATTTCAACTCCAAAATCACACCTTCTACACTCAAAAAATCTTCCACTTTCACTACAGTCATAATCTTTCCATCTCAAACTCTTGATCTCACTTTCTTTTCAAAAATAATTCAGAAAAAAATGACAAAAATTGCAATCCAACTTAATTTTTCGGGAGTCATACTTGAAGATGCGATCAGTAAGATATGTGATGGTTATAGGAAAATAGAGAATGAAAAAAACAAAAAGGTCCCCAAGTTTTAGATGTTAACCAAGTCAAATCTGCAGCTATAAAAAAAAAAAAAGAGTTCAAGGGAAAAAAAATTGAAGGAAAAGAAAATTTGAAAGTTAACCGTAATACTGCTCACATAAACCATGGAAAATCTTCTCAAGAGCGCATCGAATGGAAGATCCGTCAAATGAAGATAAACAGGAGGCCCAAGATTGTCATAGATTTTTACTGAAGTATTTATTTAATTTAAGTTTTTACTGCCCTAGTTTATATCTTGTAAAAAAATGTTGTATATTAAATCAATGTAATGGAGATTAATATTTTAATATAACTTTTATTAATTCAATCAAATTACTAAGCTTTCCCTAGATGAAAGGTTATGATCGAAATTATAAATTATATAGATGTTGTCGTTGCTAACTGAGACGAGCGGCCTAGGTTGAGCCGACAACGGCTAGTTCCATACAATAACTATAAAACAGTTCTATAAATTCAACTATTTTCATTTCCAAAATCACACCTTCTCTTTACACCCATATGGCTCAACCGTATATTAATCTGGCAGAGTTCACCATATATGAAGATCTATCTTTATATAGAAATTTTGTTGTATGTTATCCTGCAAGGGATGAAGAACGATGGCAAAATGGTTTAGTGATGAGTATGAGTTACCGGAGCATAATCGATGAAAATTTCTTCACTGAAACGGTAACCCGAATAACTGTAATATACCTTGGTTGTTTTGTCGAATTCAAACTATAAGAATACAAGTGGAAGAATTTATAGCTTTAGTCCGGGTTGTCAATCGATATCGAGTAAGGGGGGACACTAATGATGAAGTTGTATTGCGAGCTCGAGAAGAATGACGAAGATGGAAAAAGAAAACTTTTTCTTATGAAACTCATTATGCAATTCTGAAGGATTTTTTTATTGTACGTATGGGATGTTAAAATGTAGAGACATGCTACTCCAGAAAACATGTTGTTATAAATTTTAATTGAATGTGTAATAAAATTAGTAGTTTCTTTTTATACATTAGTTCTGATTACATAAATAGATAATCTCTTAATCTCACTTTCAATTACAAATATTAAATAAAAATAATTAATCATTCCCATACCATTTCCTCTCATATCGGTCCAGCTAATTCCCAAATTTTTGACTTGCTCCTGTAGATTGGGATCCATCATTAGATCCAATGAAATCACAATGCTGAACTGGAGATGTGCTAAAGTTTATGTGTCTTCTGTAATCTTAATTAGGAGCTTGTGGAATGGCACGACGAAATCCTGATTGTGGAGGTTGCACTGGATGATATGGAGATCCTAGTTGTGTATCTCACACTCTTTCCCCCTAGGAAGGTGGTGATGGTCCATAAAGTCCTCCGAGATAGGTACTGATGCTCACGAAATCTGTCAATGCCCATAATTCTTGGTTGTACATACGTGTTTGTGTTTTCAACTGATCTCTTAACTCCATTTGATTCACATGTTCTACCAGTTGATCATAAGAGGTCGATGTGCCTGTATAAGAATTAGTTCGTTCCATACCTTGCGAAACAACTGGAAGTGTCTGACGCTCTCCTTAGAGATTATATGTCTCGATCTCCCAATTCAATTCTGGCAAATCAGACCCAATCGATGAAGACCAAGCTGCAGAAGGTCCTCTTGGAGGGGATGATGAAGATGAAGTTCCTGACGAAGGATAAACGACTAAAGTTGGAACCGGTTGTGCTAGTACTGTTGGTAGAGGAAAAACCGATCTTTGTCTTACTATTGGGAGAATATTTATCCCATAGATGTTCATAACTTATGTATTAATTATCGACTTTGTAACATTTGAGTACCAGTCATCGTATTCTTGTTCGCTACAACGACGGAATACTCTATCATACCCTTTCCAACCCCGATTCCGCATTCTTATGTAGTTTTATCCAAGAACGGTGGATATTGGAGGATTTTCTGGTTTACCGATTGCACCAACTAACTGTCTAGCACATTTTTCCCCAAAAAAATAAACACCAATATCTCTGAGCTGACTGTAGAGCAACAGGCGTTGGGTTAAAAATTATATGATCCTAATGGCTACATCAGAACTAAACTCCACATAATTCTCATACATGTTCCAAATAACACTTTGTTTGGTCCTAAGATTCATTTGGGTTCTCCACACATGGATATTATCTCGCTCAAAGGTATTTTTTCCCCTGTACCAGTTATCAGCTTCATACTATACTACAAGTGGGATTTTTTTTTTGGTGTAGCTATCTAGTCTTCGTACTAATATTAGTATATGCATACCACCAAATCTGAAGTAAACAACATACAATTAATTTATCTTGCTAAAAATATTTGTAAACTTATATATAATCTAAAAGAATTTATTATCATATATACCTTAAGGATTCACCATACACCTTCAATGTTTGACCCACTCAAGCATGCGACATCGAGACTAACGTACATCTCGGCCAATATAGCGGACCCCAATCATAAACGACATCCTTCTCCGTATCTTGCAAAGCCTCTAGCCATCCAACTTAAACATAACTTTTTGAGTTGGGGAAAAAACACACACCAAGTATCCATAAAATAAAAACCTTGGAAATTTGTGTATTGTTATCAGGGTCTGGATTTTCTGGATCAATTTCACCATATAATTTGTCGACTATAAATGCCTTTAAACCGTCATTAGAAAATCCAACACTTCTAAGTTTCGTATGGTTGGTTACGCTAAAGTATAACAAGTGCTTGTTTATATCACAATCCAACCTTGTTGGTTAAATGGAATATTATCTCCCAGACCGCTAGGTATCCCAAGTAGGAAATACAAATCTAATGGTGTTACTCCTGTAAAAACATTAAAATTGTTAATTTCATATATAAATCGTATTGATTGTATAAAAATTATTAATCAAAATATATGACATACCTATTCCGAAGTCTGCAAAATAAAACGTGTGTGTACTATACCACCAACGTTCCAACAACATAGCCGGAAATTTGGTCGAATGTTTCTTCGCCTTTACATGATACAAAGTCCTCCAAGGAAATCTATTGAAAATAATCTTATCACCATCAGTAAGAGAGTCATAAACTTCTTTAACTTCAAACTAAGAACCTCTTGGTTTTTGATGCTTAGCATCTCGCTCTGTTCTTGAAGATATATGACCTTCAGCCGTGGCTATTTCTCGACTAGAAAATACTCTCGAATTGTTCTCTTCATCTGAATTTTCTTGTTGAGTTTTTAGAGGTTGACTATACGTTTCCTTGGCGGTTTTCTATTTCTTGGTCGACTAATATTTTGAGATTGAGACATGGTAGTTTAATATAAAAAATTGAGAATAAGAATTATAATAAAATGAGTTTTTTTGTGGAGAAAATATATAGAGAAAATAGTAGAGAAGACTGATTTTGGTGTGAGTATAGAGGATTGATTTTGAGTTGTATTTATAGGGGTGGATTATTATAGTCGTTGGATTCGATCGTTGTGATCTGACCGTTGTCGATCCAACCTGAGCCACTAAGCCCAGGTTACCTCGATCAGTTCAATTTGAATCGTTTGGCCAATTTCCCACTGTCTAAAACATAGTTTTATTATCCACTTGGCTTGGTAAATTGGATAATATACCAATTCCCACTAGAATTGCTCTTACTACCTCCGTTTAAAAAAAGATAGGTTTATTTCATGTACAAATTACACATGAAATAAGCTTATTCTTTTTGAAAATGAGGGAATATACCATAGGTTAGAAATTTGGTAGTTAGTTTACATTCCTCTCTCCTAACATCACTAAGCCGCAATTCACGGCCAAAGTTTAGTTTGGGTTCTCTCTAGGCTTTCAAACATTGTGCCAAGCAAAGGATACTCACTTTTAAGGTAATAGTAAAAATTAGCTCCAAAATGTATGCTATCTAATAGAACGTTACTTTCGAGGGCTGCTAATGTTTTATTTTGGGGCAATAAATAAAATAAAATATTATCACAGTAAAGGAAAGGGTGGTTAACATTATCTAGATATTTACATAAACGTTCACATTACTGTTACTTATTTAGGATTTACTCTATTAGAGTTTGGAGTTAGATTTTTGGATTTGATTTTATAGAAAAGGTTGAAATTTATTTAAAAGAAGCACTGTAAATAATTTGATCTAGAATGTCAAGCACTGGATTCTCCAAAAAACATAACCTAGCAGCGCAGGTCTTGGATTCATTGTTTGTATAAACAATAATCTGAGTTGGGAACTTTCTTGTTTTTTTGATCTTTCGCGGTTTGTTTTATGGATTGTCTCTTTATTTTTCTAGAAATCCTAATGATAATTTATTAATAGTTTTTCTGAAAGTATTCTGATAGTTTTCTGATAGTATTTTTTAAGCCATATAATATATCTCTCTTATAGTTTTGTCTTAAGTTTTAATGGAAGAATAATCTTTTCGTGTAGGTCCTTCTTGTTAAGGCATGGAATGCATCAAGTATTGGACTCTATTATCAGTTTGAATCACTTCTTTTTGGCAATAGTACCCCATATAACAGTAATGCTACCCATCTCGTAAGTGATGGTCTCTCCTTGTATATTGAAGTATGATTATCTCTGTCACAATTTGGCTTTTGTCAAGCTATTTATCCTGCAACAACCAAATCAACAAGCTCAACCATTTTCAAAAATTAACTTTCAAAAAACTTGTTTCCATCCTTGCTGTGAGCGTAACTGTAGGGATTTTGGTTATTCCCATGATTTTTCTCCGTTGACTCATAACCTTCTTTTTTCATGTTTTCATTCACCTATAGTAGACAACTCTTTTCTAAGAAAACAAAATATATAATTTCCAAAAAATTTGGGAAGTTACAAAAGAAAATCCCGATTCAAAGGAAAATACCCTATACTTTTTACCATTACCTTCCTACCTATCAGTCCCCGTAATTTTACCAGTCAATCTCATATGGCTTCCTCCCAAATTATCATCTTAACAAACAAGATGGAATCTACTAGTATTAATAGGGACAAATTTGCTGGCTTCGTTAGAAAGGCAATAGGTCCATCAAGGGATTTAAATGTTGTTGTTGAAGATTGGTCTACAAGTCTTATTGGGAAATTATTTTCTAAGGACCCAATTCAAACTGACTCATTGAGAATTGAGATGAATATTCTTTGGAAAAAATACAGAAACAAGGAAGTAAAGGAAGTTGGAACAAACTTATTCATCTTCAGAATGAATTATGTTAAAGATTGTGAAGAAATATTAAAAAAATCACCATGGAATGTGAAGAAATGTCATCTAAACCTTAAAAAATATACTGCGAGAATAACATATTCTAACTGGATTTTCACTCATCAAGAATGGAACGTAAAGTTCAAGAATTTACTCTTAGAACATCAGTCGGTTGCTTCCATTGATGAAGCAATAAAGGAGATTGGGAAAAAGATATCCACTGATACGGAAAATTATCGACCAAGATATGGTAGTATGATTAATGCCAGAATTGAGATGGAGTTAACTACACTTCTAATTAGAGGAGAATGGTGGAACACAAATGCTGAAGGTGTTGTTTGGATAATTTACCAATGGGAAAAGCAACCTCACAATTTATGCCCACATTGCTATACAGTATATCATAATGATGACCTATATGATGGTATTGCAAAAATTTTGAGAATGGATGCAATGACAGATGAACAATATAAACAACATTGTGAGAAGTTAGAGGCTGAAGATGCTGCAAGAACTGAAGCAAATGAAGAGAATGTAAATTATAATGAGGTCAATGCTATGGTGCAATACAATGATATGGGGAACTTGCATGATACTAATACTAGACAAGCTAAAAGATCTCGAAATCATGATATGGATAATGTACAAAAAATGCT
This sequence comes from Papaver californicum, assembly GCA_023531435.1. Classification (NCBI taxonomy): domain Eukaryota; kingdom Viridiplantae; phylum Streptophyta; class Magnoliopsida; order Ranunculales; family Papaveraceae; genus Papaver; species Papaver californicum. Next base: position 9,919,113 of record JAJJMC010019063.1, read on the forward strand.
AAGAACCAACTGCTATTATCTCTACAAATGACAAAAGAAAGAGTGACAACGATAATACTACTTCATACAATCTCAGGGCTGAAGATATTGAGATGGTTGGAGCGGAAAAAAAGGTTGTTGATGTTAGAGAGAACTTTCCAGCAATACAGGAAGGGTTGTTGGAATTCTAGAAGGACTACTCTAGGGTTATATTATCTAGGCTGTCGGATAGGAGGTGTCCTAATATATATATAATGTCTTAGTCATCCCTTGATTAATCTATATTACCATATTACCTCCCTCCCCTAATTAATTATTCTTCCCTTGTTTTTACCAAGCTGTTTTTTTTTCCTTTTCTTGTTGTTCTTCTTCAAACAAAATTATCGACGATTAAACGTCAATTCTAAAAATTATTCATCGTCGATTAAAATCTGTATTAAAGAAGATGCAGCGGAAGAATCATAATAGATATAGGACTCCAAATCCGAATGTAGGATTATATGCAATTAATGAACATCCAAATGATGAATTAAACTAAAAATTAGTCAATCAAGAACTTGAAATACCCCAACAACCAATTAATCGTCAGCAACGACTTCAATTAGGTAAGAATTTATAAACCCACTATTTTTTGTTGTTTTTGATGGATTAAATATGTTATATTCGTTAAAAATAAAATTTGGTTTTCAGTTTCTGTGGGACTTACAGCTAAGTCATATTGTGAATTTCCTGGTCGTATACCCATTTACAACTAGAAATTGATGAACTTCTAGTTGTAGGTAAATATTTTTGTGTTGACTTTTACGGTTAGAAAAAGATGAACTTCTACTCGTAACTGAGATTCAAAATCTATTTTTTCATCACAAAATTCCTAATTGTATGTGGTTATATAAGTTATACGAAATTTTACAGTTGGGAATCTATATCCTCAACCTAGCTAGTCGTACATCACTGTGTATCCTCAATTTTTTGCAAGTATTTTTACGGCTAGGTCGTAATGTTCAAAACATAGCCGTTCAAAGTTATTTGATTACATACGATAAGTATTGTATTACCAAAACATAGCCGTAAATCTTCTTCGTTTGTCAATTTTTAAGGCTTCCATTTTGTTATATGTATTCAACATAGTTCTTAACATGTTTTAAGAATCCACCAAGGGGAAAGAATAAAAAGGCAAGAAGTAACACTACAAAATCTTCGGACTTTAACCCCTCGTAACAAGATTCATTTGGAGGCAAAGCAAAGTGGTTATAATGCACAAAAGAAGAACAAAGGTGCAATTGTCATTGGTGGACCAAGATAAAAAGAGAGTGAACGTGCAATTATGATTTATCAACTACAAAATCAAGAGATTTAAGAAGGATAAGAAGCAGAAGAAGAAAAAGAAAAAGAAGAAGAAGAAGAAGATAATGCCGAAACAAATGTTGTTCCACCAAAACCGAAAGCCAAAGAGAAAAAGATTAAAAAGGAGAGGGTACCTAGTACACCACCAAACTTTTTGTTGATAGGAAAATGAACCTGTGTAATACTTTAAACAATTAAAAAAAATAAAACTGTTAATACGAAAAAGTAAAAGAATACACACAAGAAATTTACTAACGAGGAAAACTGCGATCTAGCAGAAAAATCTCGGGACCTTGTCCAGTTTGAATACCACATTGTATTAAGATGCTACAAACACTAGCCTACGATCAAACTTTGGACTCGAATGTAATTAAGACCTAATCGACCCTCCGAGCAATTCAACTTCATTCGTGATCCTTATGACTCTTGGATCTCGTAAGACCATACACATTTAATTTCCCTTATATGGCATCATTTACAATCCTAGGAGTTTCTTCATCCGAAATGAAGACTTCAATTGACCTGCCTTTAACAAGCAGCATATAGATTTTCTTTAGTTATGTATCAATCAAGGTAATAAAAATTTGTTTTCTTAGGAATATCCAGGCACACAAGGAGTTGAGTCTTAGGAGGTACTTTGTTGTTCCACACATAATTAAGATTCTGTCCAGGTCTATTATGTTGATGTTTCATAAGCCATATATAACCTTCTTTTGTTGTTGATAACTTGTTGAGTCCGCATTGTTATCTAGATTGGGGGTACCAATCAATCCAACTAGATTTTTTAGTTATTCCTTTACCCCCTCATATGGTTGATGCAGCAGTCGTATGCTCCATCTTCACATATTTACTAATTCAACTATTTTTTCTTCTTTTATTGTTGTAGCTTTAAAAGCTTTCATATAAGTTAGACATAAGGGCACTTTATGTTTCCAATGATCCATCCACAATTTTATGTCCTTCCAAGATCCCAAATGCACTAAATAATTCCATTCAAACAACCCTTTTTCGTGCTCAATTCCTTTCTAGAAGCCCCTGCCATATGGAGATATGAAAGTTTTTTGGAAAAAGATCATCTTTATCTGATTGAGTCTTGTGTTGAATGATTTTTCTCCAAAGTGCTTCCTTTTCCTGTGAGTATCTCCAAGACCATTTGGCTAATAGAGCTTTTTTAGTGGCTCTAAGAATTATTATGCCTAGACCACCTAGCTTCTTTAGTTTGCATGTTCTGTCCCAAGCAACCCAACAAATATTTCTTTTTTTACTGTTGTTGTACCCCAGAGGAAATCTCTCATACGTTTGATCATTTTCTTTTCTATTGAAGCAGGCATTTGGATGAGTGACATAAAATATATGGGTAGACTTGCAAGTGCAATATTAATGAGTTCAATTCTACCAGATTTGGAGAGAAATCTTCTTCTCCAATTTACCAATTTTGCATTGAATTTATCCAAGATACCTTCCCAGATGTTGGTTTGTTTTCGTGTAGCTCCAAGTGCCATACCTAGATACCTGATAGACAATGCTTCCACTTTGCATTTAAAGATTCTTGCAATATCGTAAATTTTATGATCAACACCAACACTAACTACAATATTATTCTCCAAGTTTACGTTTGATCATCACCCTTCAAAGTTGTTGGCATTATCAGTTTTGTATCCTCGTACTCAATATGAACATGCATAGATTGATCATCTATTGGTTCAGGTAGAGGCTCGATCTATAAAAATAAAATAACATATTAGTCGAAAGGTCACCCAATGTTAAGTCGATATCTCAAAAATCCAGTTATGAAAGCTAAATATGAAGATACGGCTAAGAAACCAAGTCGTAACTAAATAACAGTTATACTACGTCCAGGTCGATATCTCTAAAAGATAGCCGTAAGTATGAATTTTTTTTTATAGATAGGTCGAAACCTCTAAAAGTTAGTTGTAAGTATGAAAAAGTTCTACGACTGGAAAAACTCACAGACTCAGTTTACAAGAATGTACACGGCTGGGTCAGAATATTGTTAAACCTAGTCGTAGGAGATAGCATTAAATAACATTGAATGCTATACATGCATTTTTGGATAGGTTAACACGTTATGGACCTAGTCGTATACATGGTACGGTTGGAAACTTTTCAATCTTTACCCAGATACGGGTCATATGACTAGGATTTCATGAATTTCCATATGTATAATGGGCAACGGCTGGAAATATCATGTCAAATCTGGCTTAATTAGCTGAGTACAAAAATGTATAAAAATCTAAATTTTTACGTACTTTAAGCGATTAGAAGCTACAAAATTGATATCGAAATTGAGTTAGAGGTATACCTGACTATTTTGAGAATGTGATTCTTTATTTGCTTGGCTTGATTCTTCATTTGGTTCATAATAGGTTCCATAAGAAGGTTGAGTTTGTATTTGGGTTGATCATCTAAGAAATCGACCATAATAGGATCGTTGTCAAGGGATACAAATACTTTATCTAAATTGTGATTTGAGGTTTTACTTACCTCAAAAATCTTAGAATTTATATTAGAATCACTCATTTTGGTTGAGAAATCCAAATTTATAGAGTTTTAAAATAAATTTCTCATCAACTCCGGTAAGGAGGAAGTCAGGAGTTCAATTCCCACCGTATTCGTATTAGTATAGCTGTATAGTTGGATTTAGCGGGATGGGTCTGGCAGTGGGGCTAGTCTAGCTGGCAGGATGGGTTCGAGTATGGGCCTAGGTCCGACTTTCGTATATCCAAAGAAAAAAATAATCTCTCACTCTTTTTCTTGTCATTCCCTCTAAATGTAAAAAAAATTAACTTCTACTTTCAAACATTAACTATAAATTCAATTCACTAATCTAATCTAACAACTAAAACTTAATTAGCTAAACTAACAAATTAAGTTCATTAACACAAATTAAGTTAGGACAGTTTAGCCATTAATAAAAATATTAAGACAAGAAGTTATTAAATTTAATATAAAATAATTTTATTTTATCTTATTCAACAACTCCCTCTGGAATTCTAGCAGCCCTTAAAATAAGTTTCTATTGTCGTGGTCTAATTTCGAACACATTTTTAGGGTTATTGATATCTCATGGGGCTACATAAGAGCAAGTACTATGTTGTAATTTATTTGGCTAATTCTCTAGTAGATAAAAAAATGCAACTAGCATGGATAAGGATAGATCTATCCCATAGCAAGGGTATTCAATTTTTTACCCTGCTAGACTGGTTCCTAAGTCTAATTTTTTTATGATGTAGGTTCCAAAGCCCATTTTCATTTTACAAAGAAATTATATTTTTAAAAAATTTAGTAGATAATCTAGGCCTTGTTGTTGTAGACGGTATTTTTTCAATTAAGGGCAAACAATTCATTTTCAAGGTTTTGTTGCGAAGACCCAGGGTTAATCAGGCTAGCTATAGCTCAGTGCACGACTAGTAAGCCGTGACCACTAGGTTATACCTACTAGGACGTGCCTGCTAGGACACGACCACTAGGTCGTGATTAACAGACTGCGACCAAATCAACTTTTCCATGACTAGCTCAGCTCTGTTAGAGCACAACTTACATTGTGGCTTATAGAGTAAAATTAGGTTTCTAGCTCCAATCGTGTAAACCCCCAAAAGCCTCACTCAGGTAAGCTTCCCTTATGAAGGCCTCATGACTAACTCACTTTGCTATATATATTAACTTTCATGCGCATGCTCACGAATGATTCCTAATAACGTCCCCCGGGACTCACTGGTCAAGTCAACATGCTTTTTAGTTTCATACAAACACGTGACACTTCCATTAGGCACATATACAAGCCTCTCTCTCTTCTGTTACAAGCCTTATCATCAGTCTCATAAGCATGCTCACAACTGGCACCATGAGTCTGAGCTATTCAAAATCGCTCACAAGACTTAACCAAACTATACGTAAACTCCTCAGAGCTTTGTGTGCTATCAAGGGACCCACAAAAAGGAATTCGGCCTCCACAAGTCATTCATGGCCGGCCACACAAGGTTGATGCTTAACCTCATCTCATCTCATGTCTCACAGACGATCCATATTTTATTCTCATGCTCTCCATATGACTTAGACTAGTCATAATACACAAATTAGGAAATATTCCTCCACATCAGTCAAACATCGACTATGGAAAATATTGCTACTTTGTTAATACTTCACATACGAGGATGACTCAAAACCATATACATAGGGGGATAACTTTAGTATTTTGGTCAGAACGGTCTAAGGCACGCGTGAGGAACATCAATCCAGAATCAGCATACCATCGTATCCACCGATTCTAGTTTTATGTTCTTAAAAAAATTTAAAATTTCTCAATTTTTTTCATTTCTTAAAATTTTATTACATTAATTAATTTTACAACTAATATATATTATTAACAACAAATAAGATTAATTAACACTAATTAATCAGAGATATATTAGTTATTAATAAAAATATGTGTATAGAGTTTTTTTTTAAATTACTTTAAAATGATCCTATTTTAAACCTCAATTTAGTCATGTTTATTAGGAATCAAAGTCCACTCTTAGAGGATTGGGTTAAGAAAGTTCCGCGATCATTTGTCTAGAATTAAGTGCTTTTCTACTGCTAGCAAGGTTTCTAGAAATTTGTCCATTGTCTACTACTCTTCTAGCATCTGTAGAGGCGACCACTAAAGCATAGATCTTTTCAGTTGATACAGCAAAGGCTTTACCTTCTAGACCTGACCCGGCTTATGATAATTACCTGTAAGTCAAAGCTTATTGTTTGGCTGGACGGAATACAAAATAGCTTACTAGTCTCTTGTACGCATAGCATGATGTTGTGTTGTTAATAACGTCAGACAAGTAAGTATACGCATGCACAGGACAACATTAAAAATTAAAACCTTTTCTAAGTAAAATAGCATCCTGTAGCATAAGGAATATTGAAATTGCTCAGAAGCTTCTCTGTACCAGATTTATGTGTAAGTCGTTTCTCAATTCTTTTAGATTATGAATTTCTTTATTTAATCTATAGATAATACAGTATTATTTGAGTTGGGTTGGTTAGATGGGTCCAACTCCAGTAAGAAGTATTTCCACTTGCTTTTTTTTCAGTGTTGGATTGAATTTTTATACTGCTTTTTACCAACCAAATTGCATGATCATTTCAGTGTTTACTCTAAAGGAAAAGACTAAATTTTTCGTATTGCTTTAATTCATACTACAAAAGTCTAGGGTTCTCCTTCCTCAATTTGACTCACTATTACTTGATTTTTTAGGTAATATAGAAGAAGATTGAGTGATTTGGTCTCTGCTCATACCTCTCTTGCTATATCAGGTGATCATATACATCTTTTGTTTAATTATATGACTAATTTCAATTTTTCATAACTTAATTCTACAAATTGTGTGTGTACTAAATTATGATATTTTGGGATTGACTGTTATTTGGTTAGGGTTTGATTCATTTGCTTGTATAATTGGGTTTGTTGCTTGCCCATAATCTTAAAATCATGCTTTTCATCTAGTCGATAAAGGAGAATAATTTATTTGTTACTTTTACTTTGTTTGTTCTATGGGTTTGTGCTGATAAGTTAGATTCTTCTCTTTTTGTGCATAATTGATGTTTTTCTTCTTTTTTCGCATTACTTGTTTAGTGGTTCGTTCATTTACTTTTCACTTATTTTTCATCGAAAGACTTGATATTGCTTAACAAATCAAAGTTCCAATTGTTGTTTTGTCCCTTTTTTAAGCAATTTACACTCATCCGTTGCAGTTTTCTTTCCTGTAATTTTTCAGGCTAATGAATGAAGTGTGTAATAAGTATTACTAGAATTTTAACATCTTCATCCATTCTATGCTTCAAAAAAAAAAAAAAATCTTCATTCATTCTAAATACCTTTAATAAATGTTTCATCATACTAACAGCGTTCCTTTTGAAGTATAAATGATACAGATAAGATTTTTCGGAGTAATATGCCATAACTTTTTCACTAGGTCATCCTTGTTAGCAAAAATCCAAGTCAGTTATTTAATTACGTTTCACTTTTCCATGATTTTTGGCATGGGGATTCCATAGTTTTTCACTGATTTTTCACTGTGTTGTAAGGAGAGATATCATATTCTCATAAAGGGAATGATTTGCTCTACTGGGTTGTTTGTGTAAATATTCTTAATTCAAAGCCGTAGCTATTGTTGAAGTGCAATTCTATTGTTATGATTTAAATCTTAGAGGCGAAATTTTGTGTAGAGAGCTCACTTTGTCTGTACCTTGTACGAGGTTTAAGGTAGGTTAAATGGCTTTCTATACATGAACAAGGTAAGAAACTGTCTTAAAGACAAAATTGACACTCTTTTCTTAAAGAGTATTTTATAGAAAGGGATTGACCATCAAAAGGTCATCTCAATTTGCTTCTGCATTACTCAAGTGTATTGCACATTTTTTGGTTATGGTCGGCTATCAGTTTACCTCTGGTATGTGCTACCTACATCTATAACCGCACTAACTACAGTTGTGCAACTCTGTAATCTTACTTTGGAGTCAAAACTATCTCATTTCTATTGCATTGATTTTTTTTTTTGTGGATTGTTCTTAAAAATTCATCCTATCATGTACTGTTCTTTGCTAATTTTAAAGGTATCAGCAAGTTTGTCTTGTGATTCTCATTCCAATTCGAAAACCCTTATTGAACACTCTGTGAGTAATAGAAGCATGGAAGAAAGATGAAACTGGCTCATAAAGAGGATAGGAATTATGAAACTGTGAAAGGGGTCAAAGTTCTTTGATTGTAGCCATAAACTTGGGAAAATCAGTTGGTTGTCCACTTTTCCTATGTATAAAGACTTAGTAGTCAAGAGCATACTTGTACATCCGACCGGACTATTTTTCCATTAGGTCAAAGTAGGAAATGTTCCCTGTGTGTTGTGATGTTTGGATTTGTTAAACAAAAGCTTTGAAGTTGCTATGCTGATGAAACGATTTCCATGTATAGTGCTTGGTAGCGGAATGTAACTGTGCCAAAATTTAGCTGTGTGCTGCAATTATTGCAAGCTTTCTAAACCATGTCTACTTTGGTTCACTTAGGTACCCTAGCGTTTTAAAAGGATTTCTCAACAATCGTGCGACACTTCATAAGAAGTTTTCAGAAGTAAAGATTCTTGTCGGATCGCTTTTGGGGTTAATTGTGTTACAAAGGTGTGGCATCTAAATCAGATTATTTATGCTACAGAGATCTTTTCTGAAACACATCGGGTTAGGGAGATACCATGTCTATATTTAGGTCTGCTGATCAGTCTGGCACGACATATGAATATGTGCTTAAGAGTGGAAACTCTGGTCTTTCCAATCCAATGTTCAGCTCAGATAAACAAAAGTTCAAATATAGACCTGAGTTTTATAGTGAAGATTACGACCAACATTTCTTTTCCGACTCCCCACTAGAAAGTTTTTCTGCCTCACAGGTTGAATTTCTTCCATCCAGGGTTCCAGCAAGTACATTCCACCCACATGAATTATCTTCATACAAGCTGTTGTCTTCCTCTGGCACTTCTGCTACTGAATCGAAATCCTTTAACTCATCATTTGCAACCGCGAGGCATTCTAATCCCTACCAATCCCATCCGGTAGTAGAGTACTTGGATGGGCAGAGCTCTGACTTTGCAATGATTGATTATGATGAAGATGTGGTTAGGTTGAAACTTCAAGAATTGGAAAGAGAGCTTCTGGATGACATTGATGGTGATGATGGTGATTTTGGTATTGACTCAAGTATGGATTTTGATAGTGAATGGGCTGAGTCCTTTGCAAATATCGTGCTCCCAACTTCACCAAAGGAATCCTCATCATCTGACTCTAACATCAGCAGCAACAATAAAGAGACACAGGCATTATATATTGCACCTGACCCAGGTTTATGTAGTCCCCTAACTCCTAAGCAGCTACTTCTCAAATGTGCTGCAGCAATTGCAGAACACAATATGGAAGAAGCAACAACAATTATATCTGACCTGCGGCTGATGGTGTCAATCCAAGGAGATCCTTCCGAAAGAATTGCAGCCTACATGGTAGAAGGGCTTGCTGCACGTATGGCAACATCTGGACAAGGACTTTATAGGGCGCTGAAATGCAAAGTGCCCCCTAGTTCTGATCGCCTCTCAGCCATGCAGATCCTTTTTGAGGTCTGCCCATGTTTTAAGTTTGGGTTCATAGCTGCCAATGGTGCGATCGAAGAAGCAGTCAAGGATGAAGACAGAGTCCACATTATTGATTTTGATATAAACCAAGGGAGCCAATACATGCAACTGATACAGACTCTAGCATCTCTTCCTGACAAGCCACCACGAATTAGGCTAACTGGAGTGGATGACCCGGAGTCAGTTCAACGTACAGTTGGTGGCCTGGAGATCATTGGGCAGCGACTTGAGAAATTCGCCGAGTCAGTTGGAATTTCATTTGAGTTTCTGCCTTTGGCTGCCAAAACTAGTGAAGTTACCCCAGGTATGTTACGCTGCCAACCGAAGGAAGCCCTGATCGTGAACTTTGCCTTCCAGCTTCATCACATGCCAGACGAGAGCGTCTCGACAGTAAACCAGAGGGACCAGCTGCTTCGCATGGTTAAGGGTTTGGGTCCAAAGCTGGTGACTGTAGTTGAGCAAGATGTCAATTCCAACACAGCTCCGTTCTATCCAAGATTCGTCGAGGCCTACACCTACTACTTGGCTGTTTTTGAATCTCTTGATGCTACACTGGCGAGAAATAGCCCAGACAGGATGAACGTTGAAAAGCAGTGTCTAGCTAGAGATATAGTTAACATTATTGCTTGTGAGGGTGAAGAGAGGATAGAGCGGTACGAGGTGGCAGGAAAATGGAGGGCAAGGATGAAAATGGCAGGCTTTGTACCTTGCCCATTGAGTACACGCGTGGATTCTACAATCAAAGAAAACCTTAAGCAGTACTGTGATAGGTTTAACGCAAAACAAGAGCAGGGTGCGCTTAACTTTGGGTGGGAGAGCAAATGCTTGGTTGTTGCTTCAGCGTGGAAGTAGTGAGGTTTCACTAGCCAGGTATTTGTATTATCTCGCAAGCTTTCCTTTTTTATCGTTTTTACATAGTCGTTTTGCCGAAAATAGTCTTGGTTAATGCAACCAGTTCTAAAATTCTGTCTTCTCAAAAGCTCGCGTCCAAAGTTGATCCATTTTGAGCATTTTTATTGCATGATTCAATTCCATTCGATATATATTGAGTAAATTTTTTCCATGTCATGTAAATCTTCCATTACTTAAATTAGAAAACTTAGAAGCTTCATCAAAAGTTATAGCAGTTCCCACCATCATATCTCCACTTAATAACTTGAACCTAACCTAAGCTTTGATAAGGCTTGGTGGACACTGCTCGTCATGTTCTTATTCCTAATTTCCTATATGATTTTTGTTTATTTTGTTTTTATTATTATTTTTGATGAAACCGATGTGAACAATTAGGACTCTTTTTTTTTTTTTTTTAATTTCTTCTTCTTCTTTGTCTTCTTTAACAGGTCAGAAGCAACGGGTAGAGCTATAGACGACTGCATGAGCAAAAACTATTAGCTGACCTCAATACACATATATACATGTAATCAACCTGTATGAGCAACTTATATTATGTTTCGTTGATGTATCGCGCTAGATGCCTATAAGAGAATACACGGCAGAGTAGAGTAGATAGATTACGTTCCAAAAGGAAGCAACGTGCCTGTTGCTTAATGTCTCCTCTGGTTCCACTAACATGACTGTAAAATTGTATTATCATATATAACCGTTTATATATTCACTTCCTTGAAGTTGTCGCTCAAGCTAGCTCAAGGCTCAACTGGTAAAGTTTGCGACTAACCTCGTTTAATCAGATGTTTTTGCCAACTAGGGGACCAAAAAAACAGTCACCTACTGTTGACTGGAATCAAAGATAGATGCTCTTAACTAAAGTATATTCGACCAAATTGAGCCCAATATCGGCTGCTCTATTTGGCCGAATCTTGCTCAATATAGCTGGGTTGTTTTTCATGATTTGTCCACAAATATCAAATTGGATTTTTTACTCAAAAACTTCCTGAGAAGAACTTTTTATATATTTATTTTTAGATTATTGTTATAGAAAAAGCTAAATTAATTTCTTTTTTTTTTCTCTCCCCTTTAAATTTATACCTATGTAGAGAATTTTAAGAAAATATATGTGTGGGGAAATGCAATTAAAAAATTAACCCTATTTTTTAAAAGTTTATTAAATGCCATGCCGTTAGAAAAACGGTCAGGACCTACCAATGTAGTAAAATCTTGTGGACTTGGTCAATTTTTCACCTGAGGAGATAAAATTTTCAGGGGCGCAATTACAAATCTACCTATAACTAATAAACGGTTTAAGATGAATCTGATGAAGATGTGACCGTTCGATTTTCTAGAACCCCTACCTTCCTATTTATCTCCTTTCTTCTCCTCACCGCTTCGCCCTTCCGAAAAACAGCGGCTCCAATTATTCAACTCTCTCTCTCTTTCTTGCCCTAATTTTTCCTCATCAAAAATCACACATGGCATCACCATTAAGATCATCATTGTTATCTTATGAAATCATGTAGTAATTGTTTCTGTTAATTATTTAGTTGTTTTGAAATGTTTTTTTCCCCTTGATTTTGAATCAGTTTGCACCAGCAACTCGATTAAGATAAAAAGATGAAGAATTTGGGGTTTTTATCATGTATCAATTTCTTTTGCTAATTCATGAAGTGGGTAGTTGTAACTTTACATGAATTTATGATTCTTCGATTTCAATTGATTTAATTAAGTTTTTTAGGGTTATCTTATTTTTTTTCTCCTGATTCAATTTTGCGGTTTTCTTGGCCAGATCAACAACAAATGGTTTTTTCAATGAAATCTGTATGTGATTGTGGTGGAGGAATTTCAGTGGAATTTGTATGTAAATGTTTCTTTTAACAAATCTTGTTCTGCTAGTTGTGATGGTGGTAGAGATTTGGGTGGTTGGAGATGGTGGTGGTGATTGAGAAGAGGATGAAGATGGTGATAGTTTTATAGATGCATATGAGTTTGTTAGTCTTTGGGTGGTAATCACCAGTTTAAGTTTAGATCATGATGAGTTTCTTTACATTAAGTTGCTAGAAGATTAGTTTGGTTCTTGTTTTGAATGTTAATTAGGGTTTGTGTTCATGTTTTAAAACTGATTATTATGTTAAATAAATATAAATCAATTATGGGTTCTCTTAATTTCTTTTTATTAATCAATTATAATCCTAATTTTTGGGATATTATATGCTTGAGTGTGTTAACAGGTTCATTGAAACCTGCAAGTTAGATGATGCAGGGGTAAGCAATTGAAATTGACAGCAAACTGGATGTTTGGGATTTGATAATTGTGTACGTATATGGTTGTTTGAATCTAAATAATTGATTTCTACTGATTTTAATTGAAGCTGACATCAAATTTGATGATTTGATTAATGTTTAGGCGACATTGACTAGTTATGATTTAACTAGGTGGTGACTCATCCTTTTAGTACTGTTTAACTCGGTCCTAGTCAGAAGATTTAGGGGCTTAAATATCTTTTTATGGGGTAGAATAACTGCCACCTATACACTTACGGACGCTAGCCGTTTTTCAATAAAATGGGACGGAAAAAGTCAAGTTATGGGCATATAATAAACTTTTTAAGAAAATGTGGCCATTTTCTTAATTGTATTTTCCCATATGGATATTTTATTAAAAACCCCTATACTTATTTAGCTTTTCCTACAGATGAGCATGACCCTAATCCTCCTCAGCTAACCCAATCCGACTAAGCAATAGCCAAAGCTTCCAAACTAAAAGAGCTACAAATTACTGTTTAATCCATTTTTCAAGACCCGTTTAGTGTGTAGTCCACCCGCCCAATTCAGTTTAATCGCTAGTTCAAAAACAAGCTTTTGGACCAAATTTTTTACTCGCTGGTCCTACTCACGTGTGAGTTATGAGAGACACTTTTAAAATATTTCTAGTTTACCCTTTCTCTAACGCACATATAAATCTAGTTGAAATCAAATCTTGTCAGATTTTCTTTCCTTTTTTTCTTCAGTTCATATCTGAATTTCACTCTCTCTCTGTTCCTGCTGGTGTTCTTCAGTTTTAGGGTTTCGATCTCAAATATCCAGGTATTTTTCTAGTTAATCTTCTTCTTTGTTCTTTGATTTATGTTCTACTTTGTTCTGTTTTTTGTTTTTTTTTTCAACTGAAATCATGATAATTAACTCGATTTCATAATTTTTTTGTTTTTCGTATGATGATTATCGTTTTCTATGATGTACATTTTGTTCAATTGCATGTTTCAATCTCGTTTTTGTTCGTGTTTTATTGTTTCTGTTGATTTTTAAAACTGATTTTTATATTCGTTCTATTTTGTTCATTAGATCGTCGTATTCAGTTTGTTTATATGTAGTTTGATAATATGTTTGATTTGGTTTTCTTTTATTTTTTCAGGAACTCATGATGTTTGTTATTTTTTCTGAATTTTTTGAATGATTCTTCAATACATATTAATACGTACTGTTTTTTATAGTATGCTATTTTTTTTATATATACTGTATACTATACAATTTTTGAATCCGTACATATTTGTTTGCACTGCATATAATATGCTTTTGTTTGTTTGTTTGTTTGGTGTGAATCTATAACATTTGTGATACTCCTAAACCAGTACATATTATGTTGTACTGTAGATATGGTGTTCCTATCATTTGAAAATCTATGATTGATTTTTGTGTTTGTGTTGTTTTATTTGGATCACATTTCTATAGGTTCAACATGTCTAGCGTTGGTTCTAATCCAAATACCTTTTTCTACTCTCATGTATACTACAAGCAACACCACATTGCATAACTGGTTACGTTATCTTCAACTTTGGAAGATTTGAAGTTTACTATCTGTAATGCGTGGAGCTGGTTGACTCCATCAACTATTGTCGTTAATTATGTTAAAAATGAAGTGAAAGTCCATGTTCTTGCTGATGTATCGCTTCAAGGGCTTGTTGCATTACATTTTACGAAGAATTCAGATTTCTTTGAGTTGCATGTGGATGTTGTTTCATCTGGTGCATCTAGTTCCTCGAGAAGTTGTTGATGCTAACAACAGTTCTGAGTTGGTTGTGAGTGTTAGAAACAATTATTTGAAAGATGGTAAAGATATTGCATGTGTTCTTTTTTCTGATGGTTAGGAGAATATTTTTGAAGATAAAAATCAGCTCTTCCATGGTGGTGTTAAGCTGTTCGGTTAGCATGTGAGAAACTTGAGGACTGGATATAAGGTTATAAAATTGAAGAATGACCTTGAGAGATTTAAGGTGAAATATAACAATGATGGGTGTTCTTGGATGCTTCATGCGACTTCTATTAATAGGTCTTTGGATGTTTTTAAGATAAAGGATTACGTGAGGAGGCACACTTGTGGTGCTGGGTATAGGTTGAGGATTCCAACTGTTTCGAGGAAGCTTGTAAATGATTTAGTTCATGGACGTGTCAAGCACAACCCTCTCATAAATCCGCAAGGGTTATATAAAGTTGGGGGAGGGATCAACATCAAGTATCACCACGTATATCATGCTTTAGACTTATCGCATCAAATGATTTTTGGTGACGATATAAAGTCATACACTGATCTTGCTTGGTGGGTGAATGTTGTTAGGGAAACCAACCTTGGGTTTTATATTGATTTTGACCTCAACGACGCAGCAAAGAGATTCAACAGACTTTTTATTTGCTTTGGAGCTTGTAAAGAGGGTTATAAACTTTGTCGTCCGATGATCTTTTGTGATGCGATATTTCTTAATGGGAGGTTTAAAGGAGGTCTAATGGCTGTGACATGTCTTAACAGCAATCAAGGTAACTTTTTTATATGGTACATATTTGATATGTACTGTTTTTTATGTACCAGTACAAAGACAAATGTAGTCTATTTTTTTGGAGTACATATCAATGTATATTGTAGGATTCATACACATCATACATGAAGTACATATTGATATACATTGTGGGTATAACATAATATGAAGTAGAAAACATGCAGTAAATGTAGTCTATTTTTTTGGAGTACATATCAATATATACTATAGGATCAAACACATCATACATGAAGTACATATTGATATACACTGTAGGTATAACATAATATGAAGTAGTGATAGACACAATTTTGTGTCTAAATTGTGCTCGATTATCTATTTTGATAGTGTTCGATTTTGTACTTATTATGGCTTTTTATGTCTTTGTAGGTATTTTTGAGAAATAAATATTTGTGGAAAAATCGGCTTGAAAAGTTGATAAAGGCACCCGAAAATTTACAAAAGGCACCCAGGACAAATTGTTAAAGGCACCCCACTGTTGGATAGGGGCACCCCTTCCCTTTGAATATGAAATCACGAAAATGGCGGGAAGTTTGGATTTCACGTGAAATCTTCCTGAGTTGTTTGGAATCGAATTCTTAGGGATTTGGAAGTGAATATGAGTTATCCAAGGGAAGTAAACAACCAAAACAGGATCAATACACGTTACAAAACGTGTTTCACCCGGAAAAAATGGTTGCAGAAGTGAATCAAGCCGGAAAAAGGAATTCGACCCTGTTTAGGATTTACACTTATTTTTAGTTTGATTGGGAGTTTTTTTGGAGTCCTTATCGGTTCTCTAGGGTTTCTAGGGTTCACGAATACTATATATAGCCAAGAGAAACGAGAAACAAAGGAGGCAGAGCCACCGGAAAAAAATCAGGAATAAAAAAAGTTTTCTGCTGTTGTAGAGAAGAAGAAGAACATAAGGCGTCCAGAAACTGTCGCTGAAGCTGTCACTTATACAGTCATATTTCAACAACGCCTGGAGTCCGTCTTTCTTTCCTGTTTCCTTTTATTTCTTCTGTAACACTGAGATCACTTCACTATAACGTTTATAAACGTCTCAAAACTTCTGTGTTACTCCTTTTTCACCATTGTAAGCACCTTTTGAGCAATGAAAGTCTATTTTGAGTATGTTTCCATTACAATGAGCTAATCACCATCACTGGGGCGACGGAGGAAGTCGCTCATCCAATAATTGTGGTAACTTCTATTTTAATTATATTTATTCTACAATTCTTTTATTATTAATTGCTTGAATTAAAATTGAAAAAATGGTTTTTCTCAAATAATTGTGTTTTATTCTGATAGGTCATACTTGGTTTTTAAACTCTTGATGTCTCATGCTCTTGATTAACAATTATTCTTTCAAAAACCTATCTTTGGCATATTTAGATTAAATTGAATATAAGAATTCTTAGATGTTATCACTGAAGTATTGGTTAATGGTGGAATCTTAACCCCTAGTTTTTCTTCATCCATTTTAAAATCAAATTTTTTTAATTCTCTTTATTTTATGTTATTAAAAATTAGGTCTAGAAATTAAATCTTCACAAGTCCGAGAATCGAACCTATTTTACCACTATTCTAAAAAAACATCAATTTTTGGCGCCGCCGACGCGGACTTGTTTTTAGGTTTAGAGTTTTAGATTTATTTTTAGGTTTTTATTTTTCTTTTAGTTTTTTTTTATTTTGTTCTATTTTACGTTTCTTTGGGTTTCTCTTTTTACTACAGGTTTGGATCTTGGATTGAAAGGAAATAAACCCAAAGACTTTGGTGATTAAAGACTTGAAGTTAAATTTAAGGAATTGGAGTTAAAGTTAAAGCTTAAAGAACGGAGAAGAAGACAAAGACTTTTATTTTTAGATTTTATTTTTATTAATTAGATTTATTTTCTTTAGATTTTATTTGTTTAGAAAAATGTATTAGGAATTTTTATTATTTCTGTAATTTTTCTTTTATTTTTGGACACTTTTTGGACTTTATTTTGGACTTTGGACATTTTATTATTTTTAAACCCTACGAAAGGGTAATTTAAATATAAACTGCTACATGGAAGGACAACAATTACGATATTGTCTCGGCCCCTCAGGTTTGCACACTGACACATGAGTCGGTGGCTCGAGTTTGACTATAACCGATTCATCCCCCGTCTAGTACGGGAGGTAAGACTCGTTCAACCCACGAATCCCCTGTAAGTGGGTTTACTGTTCCTTCGTATGCATACATGTTGGGGAATTGAATACGGTTTTAATTTTCTAGTAAACGGCAAGAACTGGCCATACAAGATAAGGACTCGGATTTCATCATCGTTTCCTTCTTGCCCGCTTTAGGAACACGTTACCAAACACGAAACTGAACCTTAAAATTTTGACTAGAAAGAGACCGATAGGGTAACGAGCTTATAGGAAACTCGTTCAAAAGGACTGTATTGGTTACTTTATTAGCTTAACTCGAAGTTCAGGAAGATTATTTTAAGTTGATTGAGCCGCCTTGTAACCCAGGGAAAAGTTGCCAAAAAGACAGGGTTATCAAATCTCCTTAGAGCTTATCATGTTTCTCTTCGACTTAATCTAATTCAGATCGTTCTAAGAGGTTTGCTAAAATTGTAACTAGTTTCCTTTCAAAGGAATAAAAGTTGGTCTAGAAACAATCTAAGTGGAGCCATCATGCTTTTTGTCTGCTAGATTCAATAGGTTTGATTTGGTTGAGTCGGCCTTGTTTGTGAATGTTTAGAACCATCTTTATGTTAGGATTTATTTTCTTAGATTTTTTTTTATATATTAGGAAGTTTTTAGAAAATGTCGAACTAGTATTATGAGGACCAATACGATGAATATCCGACTGAATTTCAAAATAGACATTATCCATACTATCAACATTGTGTGGATAATCGTCGGGATCACCACCAACCTTTTGGAGGTTATTACTCATACCAGGGTGATCCCAATTACTATTCGTACATACACCTGTCTTATGAACATGAAAGTGAGAAAAAATTTAATTCTTTTTCTTGGAGGGATACCCTAACGAAGATGCAATCTAGTACTCTCCATGAACCTATTATGCCTCTAGAAGAATCACACGAGCAGTTGCAAACCAGTACCCCTTATGATCCATTTTATTTTCTAAAAGAATCCCTTAGGGAGTTGACTGTGAGTACAAAAAGGTTTGGATTAAGTGTGAATGAAATTTATGCAAAGAATAATATTGCTCAAAATGATCTTAATTGCCAATATAGTGCTACCCTTGATAATTATTAACCTAGTCAAGAGGACGAGGATAGAATTGGTAGCACTACTTATGTAGACGAGGTTCAAATATCTTCATGTTATTATGATGATAAGGATAGTATTGGTAAAGAACTTGAAATATATAGGCAGAGTAATCGGGAAATTGCCACTCCAATTGTGCTTCATGATGATAATGTTAGTTCTGGTTCAAATCCAAATAATTTTAATGATTATTCACCTATTCAGAAGGAAGAGGATTTGACTAAAGACACCATTGTTTTAGACGATGTAGAACTTTCTTGTTTTGAAGCCGATAATAGTTTAGAGGAACGTGTTTATCCTGATAATACTGTTTTAGAGTCCAACGATTTAGATACAATAGTATTAGATTACAAAGATAGACCCGTAAAGATTTAAATATGAGTGAGGATGCACCACTTGATTATAACTCAGAAGAATCAATTGACCATTTTCAGGAATCTGATGATATAGAAATTAGGGAAATTGTCACTAGTCTATCTAGGGACACCCAAAATTCTAAGTTTGGGGGTGATTATCATTCTCCTTGTGATTTACCTTTGACTCTTTTAAAAGTCCCTCACTTGGGACTTAATCTTTGTGCCTCTACTATATTAAGAGACTATCTTTAAGAACTGTTTCCTGAACCTAATCATGTCCAGAAAGAAGTTCAGTTGTTAGAAACTCATCCTATGGTCGATGTGGTTTACCTAGGCAAGATTGACTTTGTTTTCCCATAAAAATATTTTCTTCCATATGTGGGAACGTTAGAATTTCAAATGTGTCAGTTATTCAGTTTTAAGACTAAACCTAATTACTTTAGGGAATTAGAATCGACACATTTGCTTAAGAATGACCACATTCATAGTAGTCAATTGTGTGAATCAAATATGATTGACTTTGAGGATCCATAATTATTCAGGTTATTATTATGTGATTCTAAGTTCTTAGTTGAGTTATTCCAGACTCTACAACCTGATTCTTTTGATCCTGCCTACGAGGAAATCCATCCCATGAAATTATTTTATCTAGACCCTTTTATAGAGCATGAACTTGGACCACAACTAGAAGTAGTTGTCTTAAACAGAAAACTAAATAAGGGTGTGCTCGGTTTGTTCATTTTCTTGGCATGTTGTAGTTTCCTCTTATTTGTGATAGCACTATTTGATTCAGATGACCCACAATTGTTCCGACTATTGCTATATGATTTTATGAGGTGACTAATTCTTTCTAAGTCTGGATGAAGACTTTAAACTTAACACTTATTGGGAGGTAACCCATGCTCATGCGACACGGTAATATCTTTCCTTAACTCCTTTATTTTGATTGGTAACAATTTCTCCTTGTTCATATTTTTAATCATTCATCTTTAGAACATTGAGGACAATGTTAGATTTAAGTTTGGGGGTAAGGAAGAAACTCTTTAGTGCAATAATAAAAACTCCAAAGTTTAGAAGCTTGTGAACAATTCAGGATGACACTAACAATTCTGGGTAGATGGAAACTGAGCTCTTTTTCTACAAGAATTGGTGTGCCCGGCTAAATGGTCTATTCATAAAAGGACAAAATTCAGGTGTTAAAATAAGATGATAGTTGTCACCATATCTCGGAGTCTATCTCAACCATATCACCTTCTGTTTTTATATTTACAATTTTGTGTTTCTCTAAGTGATTTGGTGGGGCCAAATATCGAATTGTTATCGCCGCCAGGATGAAATAGAGTGTTGAGATCAAGCGCCATTTTTAATTCTTGTTCAATAAAAAAAAAGAGACAAAAAAAAAATAAAAAAATCGAGTATTGACACTTTGATAGCAATATGTGTGTGTTCTCCTTGTCTCACGCGCTTAAGCAAGCATGGAACGCAGGATCCATGGGAACTATCATGTAAGATGCTGATAAGGACTATGCGCTTGGATTCAATTTGATCCAATCATGTTGTCAGTACATTTATAATTATTTTATTTTCAATAAATCGATCGATTGGACCCTTGTATATACCAGTTGAGTCAATACTAGTGGGAGCGTATCTCAATCCATAAGGATTCATCCTGGCATTGACCTTCAGACAGATATGGGAAACACCTTTCACCTTAGTCAACACACGCAAAACTTCATTTTGTCTATTTCCATCTTCTAAATCTATTCATGTGATTGAACTTTGATAGATTATGAGTATTGTGGTTGAACAACTATCTAAGTATAGCTTTGTTATCTTATATATGAATTTTATTACGTTGAGTGCAAACTCGTGTACAACAATTGGACTCATATAGGGTAATGATTCCCATAGATGAAGAATTTACCCTCAATCGTCCACGAGTAGTTAAAAATTGGAGTAAAGGTTTTGTGGGTATACCTCTTGTAAACCATCACGAGAAAAAACTCGTCTACTAGGGACACATAGGGGTTTAAAGGCCTATTACATATGCTAAATGTAGTCGCGATTCCTGCGAAAGTGAGTTAGAATTTTATTTCTAGATTAGATTTTCTCGAGGACTAGCAAATAGCAAGTTTGGGGGTATTTGATAGACATATTTTTGTGTCTAAATTGCGCTCGATTATCTATTTTAATAGTGTTCGATTTTGCACTTATTATGGCTTTTTATGTCTTTGTAGGTATTTTCGAGAAGTAAATATTTGTGGAAAAATCGGCTCGAAAAGTTGATAAAGGCACCCGGAAAATTACAAAAGGCACCCAGGACAAATTGTTAAAGGAACCCCACTGTTGGATAGGGGCACCCCTTCCCTTTGAATTTGAAATCACGAAAATGGCATGAAGTTTGGGTTTCACGTGAAATCTTTCTGAGTTATTTGAATCAAATTCTAAGGGATTTGGAAGTGAATATGAGTTACCCAAGGGAAGTAAACAACCAAAACATGATCAATACACGTCACAAAACGTGTTTCACCTGGAAAAAATGGCTACAGAGGTGAATCAAGCCGGAAAAAAGAATTCGACCTTGTTTAGGATTTACACGTAATTTGAGTTTGGTTGGGAGTTGTTTTGGATTCCTTATCGGTTTTCTAGGATTTCTAGGGTTCACTAATACTATATATAGCCAAGAGAATCGAGAAACAAAGGAGGCAGAGCCACCGGAAATAAATCAGGAAGAAAATAAGTTTTATGCTGTTGTAGAGAAGAAGAAGAACATAACGCGTCCAGAAACTGTCGCTGAAGCTGTCACTTATACAGTCATATTTCAACAGCGCCTGGAGTCCGTCTTTCTTTCCTGTTTCCTTTTATTTCTTCTGTAACACTGAGATCACTTCATTGTAACGTTTATAAACGTCTCAAAACTTCTGTGTTACTCCTTTTTCACAATTGTAAGCACCTTTTGAGCAATGAAAGTCTATTTTGAGTGTGTTTCCATTACAATGAGCTAATCACCATCACCGGGGCGACGGAGGAAGCCGTTCATCCAATAATTGTGGTAACTTCTATTATAATTATATTTATTCTACAATTCTTTTATTATTAATTGCTTGAATTAAAATTGCAAAAGTGGTTTTTCTCAAATAATTGTGTTTTCTTCTGATGGGTCATACTTGGTTTTTAAACTCTTGATGTCTCATTATCTTGATTAACAATTATTCTTTCAAAAACCTATCTTTGGCATATTTAGATTAAATTGAATATAAGAATTGTTAGATGTTATCACTGAAGTATTGGTTAATGGTGGAATCTTAAGCCCTATTTTTTCTTCATCCATTTTAAAATCAAATTGTTTTAATTCTCTTCATTTTATGTTATTAAAAATTAGGTCTAGAAATTAAATCTTCACAAGTCCGAGAATCCAACCTATTTTACCACTATTCTAAAAAAACATCAAGTAACAAACATGCAGTACATATTGATATGGGCTTTTCTTTTCTTTTTTCATGTTTTTATCCTTTTGCATATGCATTAGTTCCTGGAGAAGATAATGATAATTGGTATTGGTTTATGGTCAATCTTAAAAAAGTTGTGGACCATCGTCGCATCACTTTTTTGACTGAACGAGGTGAAGGTTTGTTGAACGCAATTCCTGAAGTTTTCCCTGATTCTTATCATAGCTATTGTTTTTTCCACTTGAAAAGGAACTTATCCATCAGTAAGTATGATGAAAAATATAAGGAAGCGATGGACCGTTTCCAAAAAGCAACATATGCACTTTCTCCAGCAAGATACGAAGAAGGTCTTCAAGAAATGGTTTATCTAGGAAGGCCTTGGTTGTTGAATATTGCCGTAACATTCCTAGGGAAAAGTGGTCTAGTGCATACTTCCCATGTTGTAGGTATGGTCATACTTCTTCAAGTATTGCCGAGTCTTTTAATAACTGGATTCACCGCGAGAAGAAGTTACCTCCCTGCGCTCTCTCTGACACAATCAGGTTTTTATAAGTTTTTTTTAACAGTACAGGTATATATGTACTATTTTTTTAAGGCTCCACCAATCTACTTCTAATACATATTTTTGTTTTGCATTGTGTATAATATGTTTGTTGTTTTTAATTTTATATGTCGTGTAGGCTACGGGTAATGGAGTTGATATCAGAACGTCGTGAAGAAAGTCTTTTGATGGGTCCGGAACTCTTAACCCATGTGTATCAAGCCTTGCTTGAACTACACATTCAAATTGGTCATGCTTGGAAAGTTAGTCAGTCATATGCTCATTCTTTGAGGTTCATTCCCCAAAGTTATCATTGACCCCTAATCTCCATCATTTGAATTAGTTCTTTTTTTTTTTAGATAACATGCTCTTTTGATATGTGATATCCACTAAACTAGTTTCTTAGGGGTATTGCACAAAACATATCAACATGTACTATGCAGATTATGTTCTTGGTTTGTGTAGGAAAAATATCAATATGTACTGCGTAAATAATATGCTTGGTTTCTTGTGTACAGGTCTCATATAGTAGATTTACAGCAAAAGAGTTGTACTTGCCAAAGATGTTTCGAGTATGGTTTCCCATGCTCGCATACTACTGCTGTTATTGCTGCATCTGGGGGAAAGTTCCTTGATTATATCGACGAATACTTCAAAGTTAGATGTTATTGGCATATATATTCAATCGCTATTAGACATGTTTCTAATCACGACAGGTAAGTGTTTAAGCAGTACATATTGATATTTTATGGTAGTATCATACATGAGAATGGTTTTAAGCAGTACATATAAACCATAAACTAGAACTACCATCGTATATATTGATATCTAGTGTAACATACATCAACAAAAACTGCACAAGTATAGTAGATTTTTCTTATTTATGTTTCTGAATATACCACAAGCCTGATGAGTATACCGTAGAAGATATTATTCTGCCACCAATTGTAGTTAGGGATCCTCCACGAAGAAGAAAGAAGAATCGCATCAAGAGTGCATGGGAGAGGAGCAAAAATCCTGTTACATGTTCAAATTGTAAATTGAAAGCTCATCACAACAAGGCTACATGAAATGCTATCCGTCAGTACCAAATTAATTTCAGTTCAGTTTTTTTAGCACATTTGGGATTTTGTTTCTCTTAGAAGATACTTGTCGCATTTTTCTTATGTTTCTTTTTTCAGAACTTGTTTGTGTGACAACTGAATTATGTTCTTAATGACAGAACGAGAATTTGATGATATAAAATCTCATATTTGATCCATCTATAAAGATGTATGAACATGTGGTTGAGTGTCATTCACCATATAGGGGGGTCGAGGGGGCAGCGCCCCCTCATTATTAGTGATTTTTATTGCCAATACATTTTTCTTTTATTTAGCAATCTATGGTTGTTATAAAAAAACAAAAAACACATAAACAAAGTACATATTGACATGTACTTCTGTACATGTCAATATGTACTTTTAGAATATGAATATATTGGTTCAGAGTTTCAGGTTTTCAGTGGTTAAGGGTTCATGGTTTCAGGGTTTAGGGGTTTAGGTTTCACAGGGTCCAGAGTTTCAGGGTTCAGGGTAAACCCTAAACCCTGAGACTATGAACCATGTACCTTTTTCCCGGGTTAGCGATATGAATTTTTACTACATTGAACATATCAATATGAAGGAAAATAAAAACAAATTCAAAAAAATTAACAGAAACATAATTTCTATATAACAATATCTACTTTCACAATAACATATATCAATATGTACTTCCTAGAATATATTGATATGTTTTGCCTTTCTATATTCATATCTATAACTCGAAAAAATAAATAGAAACCTAACAATGCTAATAAAGATCATCACAATATATATATATATAACATCATAAGATTCTGATACAAGTAAATAAGTCCTTACCAGTGCAATAACTAAAAACCAAGTTCAATTACTAAAAAGAAAGTTACTGCAATACATATCCATATCTACTCTGCAAGTAAAGACTCATTTTCATTAGTGGGTTTCCAACTGATTCAAGCGCAGTGGCTATCAAGAACCTACATGCTAACTTGACTCTTTTGTTCTGAATCTTCGCCATCAATCCATCACGATCAATCGTCGATCTCCTCTTGATAAAATGCATGACATATAAAAGGCAGTCTGGCTACATTCCTTGTTGTGGACACCCATAGTCAGTCACCCTTGAATGCTTCAATGTCTCTTTCTGATTCTCAACCAAGAAAATATTGATTGGCTTGAATAAGAAATATGCCATTGTTTTGGCATTATCATAACATTTATCCTTGAACGCCGCAGAGGAGTTGTAATGGATGAATTTCTGGGTGTCAAACTCATACTCGAGCAGTGTCCAATGTTGGTTGCCATGGAACATGGGTACAAGGATCTTCTCGGTGTCTTTGCTCCTTTGCATGATAGGCTCAATAACACCAGTCTCTTGTGCCCCCTCGAAACTCTCTGGCTTCTCGACATGACGCTGGAAAATGGAAACATATAATAGGTTATTTCACATAGTACATATTGATATTTTCTATGTGGGTAATAGAGTTGTGTTTAACAAAAAAAATCTAATCTTATGTTTCTTTTTCATTAGTATATATCAATATGTATTATTTTCATATCCAGTGTTCAAAAGTACAAATGAAAAAAAACAAAACAAACCCAAGCGGCTGGATCCAGGTAAGTGCAATACTTTTAAGTATTTTCTTTTTCCCTCAGGTTTTGCTTGGTGCTTTTGAGACGCCTCTTGAAGCTTATACTGGGCGTAGTTGAGAAGATCTTGCTCTAATGCTCTGTTGAAGATCAAATCTTCTATTGTAGCCCCGTTGACGCAGATACCAACTCCATCTTCTATTCTCCAAGCAACCGAGTTGCACATTTTTTTAACAACAATTTGAACTTTTTTTTTATATGTGCTGCAAAACTGACTTGATATCAAAGTAAAATGAAAGGTAGAAATTACTTACATTATTTTCCTTTGTGAAAGTATGGAAGTAGTATCCATTTTTTTTCATATGTCATCTTTTCATAGAATGTTGACTTATCAAGTTTTCTGAACCCCGTACGAGGTTTGAGCTTTACGAGCTTTATTCGCCTTTTCGCCTTTTATTGTCTTTGTTCGTTTTCCAATTTTCGACTTCTTCTTTTCAGAAAACTTACTTCCACTATCAAATTACGGATTTGTCTTCTTTGTTGGATTCGCACAATTCATTGGCCTGCTAACTTGTTCTCCAATTGGTACTGACTTCTTGACAACAACCTTTTCATTTTCTTTCGCTTTGGCAGCAGTCATGTTGGCAAGTTTTGTTGCCAGTGGAACGTCGCTTAACGTTCAGGTGGTGGTAACTTTCATCTTCCTGCATTTTTTTTATCAGTATAAAAAAATATGTACTACTTAAAACCATAATTGAAATAAAATTTTCACCATCAAATACCCAGTACAACCAAATACAGTTCAATATGTACTTGGTTTAAGCAGTACATATTGATATCCACTGTGTTTTAACATACATGTTGATATATATTGTGTGTTTTTTAAATACCCACCGGCTGGCTCAATGGAACATCCTTCTCAACATTATCTTTCATCTGAACATCCTGGATTACAGTACCCTGTAATTTTTAAATCCAGGTTTTTAATACTATATTTGAATCATATTTTTTCAAATGAAAACAAAAAAGGTAAATTACCACAAGTATAAGATATACCTTTGGGTCATTTTTCTCCTCAGTTGTGATTTCACTTGCTTTCTTTTCAGGTGTAAGTTGGTTGGGTTCAGAGTGCTCAGTTGTAACTTGTCGCACTTCTACACGTCGTAAATCACTTCCAAACAAATTATCAATATGTTTGCGAATGTCAATGCCAAATAGAGTAGGGCTTGAAACACTACCATTATCTTGCCTGAGAGATGCATATTCTTTAGCATAAACTCCCTTGCTACTAATAGTCAATTCCAAAAATTCTTCAAATGTGAACTTTTCAATGTCTTTCGCCTTCGCCATAGCAGAAAATAAAGGTATATCCATTCCCCCAAAGCTTTCAACCAAGGTTTCAACGTCTTGTTCATCAGGTTTCTGCGACATCTCTTTAACACTTTCAATACTGTGGTTTATAGCTTCAATCAACTTTTTCACTGCTTCTTGTTGAACTCCAGGTAAATCATCCTGCAACCATAGAGTTTTTTTCATGCTTTTTTAAGTATATACTGATATGTTCAGTTATATGAGAATATAAAACACATTGTAATAAAGTAAAACTAGTCATCATTTCTTACATGTATGTTACTTTCCTCTTGCAGCTTTTTGACCCTTTTCACAAATCAGATTTATCACATGTTTTAATGCGAGAAATATCAACACCACAAAACTTCAACACCAATGGTGGTATTGATAATGCAACATTGAATGTAACTTTTTTGATGGTGGTGTCACTCAAAACATTTTGTTGATCTGTTGGAGTAGTCGGAGATGTCACTTCTTTTGATGGGTCAGTACCCAAAGGAGTTGGACTCGCAACAAATGAATTTTCTTCCAAATTTTTTATATACTTCATCTTCTGTGATGTTTTGCAAAGGAGGATCACCCAAAGTAGTTATATCATCTGTTGGAGTAGTTGGAGATGCCAATTCTTTTGTTGGATCAATACCGAAATGAATTGGACTCCCATCAATTGAGTATCGAAACTCTTCTTTATTTTCAGGTTGCAAGGGATAAACTTTCATATATATGTCATTCAACATTACTTTGATGCATCAAGCGGTCCATCTTCTTGGTGGATGGTGTTCGCCTCGCCCCATTTCTCAAATATTGTCATCGTCAAATCTTCATATCTGGATTTCCAATCGTCTTCCTCCACTGTCTTCCCTGCAATTTCTTCTTTATCTTCTCCTATTGTACTTTCATTACCTTCTTCTACCTTTTCATCTTCACACTCTTCTTCTGCAAGCCTTCTTGTGATTCTATTCAGAATTTGCTTTTCTTGATTGGTGTACGGAACCTTGAAATTTTCATGGAAATGTACCAAAACAACAAAATATGTACTCAAAAATATAAACCAGTACATATTGATATATACTCTTTTGTTTTTCATGGAACTGTACCAAAACAAAAAAATATGTACTCAAAAATATAAACCAGTACATATTGATATCTACTCTTTTGTTTTTCATATGTATTTGAGCATTACATATCCAAAATACATATAAACCATAAGGTATGGGTTTTAAAAGTACATATCAATATATACTGTAAGATTCACACACATCATATATGCAGTACATATTAGTATACATTGTAGGATCACACACATCATAAATTAGTACATATTATGTTAATTAAAGTACATATTTCTTACCTCATATTCAGTTTTATCAATGTCTTTTTGAAGTTCAGCACATATGTTTGTCAGATTCCATTTGGCAGCGCTTGGCACATACTTTCCATTTGGATTCGTCGTTATTTCATCCAGTTTCACCAAATAGGTATGCTTTGCATACCAAATTTTTATTGAAAAAAAAATAAACCAAACAAAGTCAAAAGTAAATCAAGATTGTCATTGACTAAACTACTAAAATAATTTTTTACTTTACCAATAAATAGTTCAGACACCCAGTAGTATTCTCAATTGCATTTACATTATCATTTAGTGACTTTTATAGATAAGAATGTATCAAGTCTGGCCATGATACATTATTTGCAGCTTCGAGATCCTCCACAAGACCAATGTACTTTTCAGTCAAGGCATGTGCAACTTTTTTTGTGAAAAACAAAGTGATATACAAGAAGAGGCATACAAGCCTTACAAGTTCTTCAACATATCTCACTTCTTCACTTTACTCCCCACTCTCTTCTTCACTTTCTTCGTCATCATCTTTATTGCATGTACTCTCTTCATCACTCCCACTTCCTTCAGCTTCTTCATCACTTACATTTTCTTCAGATTCTTCATTGGTTTTGTTCTCAGTTCCTGGTTTCTTTTTAAGCAGTTTCAAGATTTCTTCTTGTATCATAACTTTTTTTACCTTTTTACCCTTTTCTACACCACCAAAAAACCTTTTGAAGAAAGCATTGTTGCGATTTCCACCCCTTGATGTCAGCACCATATCATTGTGTTGTTTTTTCGCTGTTCTTGGCATTCCAAAGATAACACCAATTTCTTCAGGGGTGGATGTCAGGATATGTGAATCTCCATGCCTTTTGAACTAAAACTTGAGCTCATTCAAAAAATTGCTTCTCTTATAACATTGTATCAGTTAATCACTGCAGTTTCATTCTTCATCCAGTGATCTTCACCAAGATCTGTGTGCCAGAACATCAAAAAAAGGTTCCCATATGATTGCTCACCAATGATCCTCAATTGAGTTTCACTCAACTCAAGATTTTCATCCCTCATTGCTTTAACAAGTGAGAAAATCCCCTTGAAACCACTTTTGTAGATCTTCCTAGCAGTTGCAGGTGTTTTTTTTTTCTTTGTGGTTTTCTTCACACTACCTATACAATGAACACACTGTTAATAACCCTACAATATATCATTATGTACTATAATATATAACATTATGTATTGATATGTACTATGATTTCATCTCTAAGACCAAAGTAAGTTGAATGACTTTAGAATATATTGATATGTACTGATCCAATTTAAGAACTACAACAAGTACATATTGATATATACTTATGCTTTCAACTCTAAGACCAAAGTAAGTTGTATGGTATCTACCTGCTATAACATGAACAAAGTACATATTGATATGTATTGATCCAATTCAAGAACTAGAATAAAGAACATACTCATATGGGTTCTATTAGCTATGACAACAACAAAGTACTTTAAAACAAATACATATCAAACAAAAACTAGGGTTTTATAGTACATATCAATATGTGCTTTTGAAAATCACTCAGTGCATTCAGTAGAGTGGGTTCGATAAGTACTTATTGATATGTATTATAGTATCATACAGTGCATGCACTTAGGATAAAGGGGTTTAAGCAGTACATATCAAGGGGTTTTAGAAGTAAATATCAATAAGTACTTAGTATCATATGAGGAAGCATAAGCAATACAACAGAAAGCAGAAATAAAAGGAATACAAGATATGGATATTTATTAAAAGATTAGAATCAATACCTTTTTTTGGAGAAACAACAGCAACCGCTTTCTTCTTCTTCTTTGTTGCTGATGGAGAATGAACAACATGAGTTTTATTATTCTTCTTTGATGGTTTTGGAGAATCAAAAACAACCGTTTTCTTCTTCTTCTTCAATGGTGTTGGAGAATCAACAACATCAGTGTTCTTCTTCTTTTTTGATTTTGGTGGTGGAGAATCTATAGGAGAAGCTTTCTTCTTCTTTTTCGATGGTGCTGGAGAATCAACAACATCTGATTTCTTCTTCCTTTTTGATTTTGTTGGTGGAGATTCAGGAGTATCTTGTTCTTCAATTATTGTTTCTTTGATTGTTCTATCGATTTTCCTTTTGGTAACCATTTTAGATGATTTAGGTATAGATCAGTTCAGATCTACTTTTTTTCTTTAATGATATTGATTTTGTTTGCGCTGGGTTTTGATTTCCTTAGTTTTTGATTTTGATTTCAGTTTATGTAGAGAGTAGTTTTGATTTTTGAAATCCCTAATTTTCAGTTCAGGTGGTTTTAGGAATTGAAAAGGATATAACGGGTGGATTGAACTAGTGTACGTTCTCTACGTGGTTCACACGTGAGTCGTGAAGGGAAGGAAGGAATCTTCCGTAGTTAAAGGATTTTAGACCATAGGTTAAAACTTGTGTCCGACTGCACCCTAGATTAAATGGGTCATGGGTCTTTAGACCATTCAGCAAATTTCCTAAAAGAAATCCAAAAAGTAAAACAATCACGACCCATAAAATATTCCTTATTATCACAAAAACAAAAAAAATTAACCATAAAACATAAATTCTACGGTGATTATTAGCAAGGGTTCAATTTGGATGGTAAGAAAATCCTTTCTGCATGAAACATGTTAAATGCTCAGCCAGTCTGTGCAAGATTCTGGACTACTACTGAAGCATGCACCTCATTGATCACTCAGACACATAACAAATGCATTGGATTACAGATTTGTTTACACTACAAAAAAAATGGGTTTAAGCGACTACTTGTTTTAAGTCGCTTAAAGCCCCTTTTAAGTCACTAACCGTTATAGCGACTAAAAGTGGCACTCGCTCCGTTGGTTGCCCAAAGCCATGTATGTCAAAGCCTTGACCGACCATGCAATCACTCTAGTAATAAACCAACTTACCTAAAGCGAGTACTTCTCTCATTGCCTAACATATAGACCAACTAACATGAAGCAAGTAAAACTGTGATCGCTTAATATGAAGACCAACCAATATAGCAAGTAAAATACCAATCGCTTCAGATATACCAATCATTCTAAAGCAATTAAAATACTTAGTTGATAGATACATGGAGCAACTCGAGCTAAATTTGCTTGGTTAAGGTTTTAAGCGATCAAATTGTTTTGCTCGCTAAAAGCGATTTCTGATTTTGATTGGTCTGAAGTTGGTTGCTCAAGCTTTTGAGGTAGCAAAGTCTTTACTCAATTTGATTGCTTACAGTTTTAAGCTTTTAAATTTTTGCTTGCTAAAAATAATTTCTGATTTTGATTGGCTTTAAGGTAATTTCTTAAACTTTTAAACTATCAAATGAAAGTGATTTTTGTTTTTGATTGGTCTAAAATTGATTGCTTAAACTTTTAAGCTATCAAAGGTTTTTACTCAAGTTGATTGATTAAAGGTTTAAGCGACCAAATTATTTGAAATTCTGATTTTGATTGACCTAAAGTTGATTGCTTAAGTTTTTGAACTACCAACTTTCTTTGCTCGCTAAAAACAAATTCTGATTAGATAATCCCAAATTATAATTATAATTAAAAATTAATATTATACATTATCACTAATTAAGATTATATAATACTAATTAAGATTATATAATTATAAATGAATAACAAAATCAAATTAAAATTAATACAGAAAACAAATATGAAACAAATTAAAATCATAATTGATCAACTTTATTATTACTGAGTTCAATTTACAACATCATTTACTCAAAAATTCAAAAATTTACAATTATTTTTTACAGGAAAAAAAAAACAATTTCATTTACAACTCCATCTTTAACTTCAACTTTGACTAAAATGAGGTCAAAGCTCAACTTTCCAGTGAGATTTAAAGAACCATGATGGGTGCTTCAAAGTTGAAGTAGTTGTATCAATGGTGCTTCAAATTTGTTTATGTTCATAATTGAACACCATTTACAATTCAATTGATCAACTTCAAGCTCAGTGGAGTAAAACTTCACCTGATTTATCCATTCCAACAAAAAAAATCAGACCCGTTGGAGGGAAAAAATCCAAGAAATATAAGAACTTGAACAATATAAAGAAATGGCAACCACATTCATATATATTTAACCTTCACCTGAATTAACAGAACACCCAACTTTTAATGGATAAATAAGCAATGTGAGACTGAATACAGTATGAAATATGCATATTTGGGATAAGGTAGTAATGCATTTGGAAGATGCATAAATTAGCCTAAGGCATTCTTACTGGTTTCCCAATAGTGAGCTAAACCCCACCGTCACCCAAACAAAATTAAACAAAAAATCAAAAACCCAAACAGAAAAAAATAATCAATCAATGGACTTCACTAGATAAAACAAGCACATACCTGGTACAAGTATCAATCAATTCTGAAGTCACACTTATAAAATTCATATTCCTGGAACAAATTAATTTTTGGATAATATACCTCAAAAGCTCCCGGGGAAATGTTTCATTGTTACTATTTAAGATGTGAACAATGACATCCATTAACCGACTAACCTGTCAATAGAAAACATACCATTCCATGAGCCCCTAAAACAGATTAAGAGTTATATAGGGAAAAAAAAGATCAGTTCAAGTGTCTTACCTCTCCCCGTGGTTATTGTTGAATACCATCTGCTTGTTGAGTGGCTAAAATTGAAATTAAACTAAAGATTTCATAATAACCATCCTCAGTGCATCCCAATATCTTAATAAAAAACATAAAGATTTCATAATAACCAGCCTTTGTTTTGGCTAATATTTACTCGTACTCTGTAAAAATCATATAACCATCAAACAGTAAGCATTCTCCACATTGAAACAATATAAAATTACAAGCAGGAACAAGTTACTCAGTAAACACAAAACCACGCAGTTCACAACCTGCACAGTAATGCAAGGCTCTCCAACTTTCAGCTAACTACATTGTTTCAAACAACTAAAGCAGGTAAGGAACAACCTCACAGACAAGAACTCCTACTAATCCCTTACAGTCGTTTTCCCAAATGTGCAACTCAACAATGTCAACCACAGAACTCATGCTTGCAAAGAGACAACATATAGATCTAATAAGAAAACTAAATCTTAATACAGTCACACTTCAAAACTCAAATAAATTCATCCAAACTAACAAAATCCTCGAGATGTACATATTTTTTGACAATGCAGTACAATACAGGTTCAAAGAAAAATCAACTTCAAACAAAACATTTTCATGCAGAATAATTAGTATTAACAGAGATCAAGAACATAATCACATCGACAAATACAGTGAAAACACTGAATAGGTGGTCTCCATATACCAATTACATACAAATTCCATACTTAACAAAGACAACACAGGAAGTTATCACTTACACAGCCTCAAAAGTTCAATTCAGTTCAAACCCCCAACAAAATCCGCCAGAAACACATATCATCAATGACCATATGAACAAATTTGTATACAAATTAGGTTAAATAAACATCATCAAATTTGAAAAATCATACTCGAGTTTGAAGAAAAATCATTTCCAATACAATAAATCATGTAAGAAAACTCAACACACTCAGTGTCAACATAATCAAGTCAGTATCAACATAATCAAGACAACAAAATCATCCTCGGTAGAATAAAATGCACAAATCAGTATATACAAACTACTCATGCTCAGATTTGAAGAAAAACCAACTTTGAAACAACATTTTCCCCTGTAAAATAATAAAACACAATCAAAATCATACGTATCCAGTGTGAAAATTAGGGAAAATAAACAAATCATACTCAGATTTGATTCATTGGACAACAACCTGGTTCTACTCAGAGAAATTACATCTGACAATCCTAACCAAACTAAGAACAAAA
Source organism: Papaver californicum (assembly GCA_023531435.1). Lineage (NCBI taxonomy): Eukaryota > Viridiplantae > Streptophyta > Magnoliopsida > Ranunculales > Papaveraceae > Papaver > Papaver californicum. Next base: position 9,953,126 of record JAJJMC010019063.1, read on the forward strand.
AAGATAAAACCTAAGTGAGATCTAGAGAGAAAGAACAATAGAAAAACAAAGTGAGATCGATAGAGTAATTCAGTGGTGGTGATAGAATAATTACTGAGTGTTTTAATTGAGAGATACTCTAGGTTTAGTAGAGTTCAGTGATCGGTGAAGGTGGGTTTGATTATGTCTGTAAATAAGAAAATGCAGAGGGAGGCGGCAGATCGAGAGATGGAGAGATTTGAGATATGAGAGTGATGAATATGTGGAGGGTCAAACTTTTGAAGGATTAGGGATTTTGATTGAGAGTGATCGACATTTTTGTTTATTATGGTTTTTCTTTTGGGAGGCGGAGGATTAGAGAGAAACTGAGATGAGATGAGATGAGATGAGAAGAGAGCAAAATGAAGTGAAGTAAGAGATTTTTGGTGAGGTTTTATATAAAAGTAATAGACGGTGATAAAGGCTGGTCATACAGATCATGAAAATCTTCAGAAGGTAGAGATTTGGCTTGGGATCTTCATACGGATCAAGGAAAGTGTGAGAAGCATGTGGTTTTCTTTATTGCTTATAAATTGGGTATAAATGGTAATGATATGCTCAATTAGATGAAATTTTCAAAATTGATCAAAAATTGATTTTTCAAATTCATCTGATTTGTTAAAATTAGATAAAATTGATGAATTTTTACATAAATTATGTATTGTAAATTGTTGAATTATAGCTTTAGATGATCAAAAACGATAGAATTTTGTAAAATTGGAAAAAAAAAATTGAAAACCAAATCAATAATGACATTTTATAGTTAAATCATCACATTTTACGTTTCAGTATGTCTGGAAGCGCGGGAGAACGCGCTTATAGTTCTTGATCGATTTTTTCAATTTGAATGATAATTTGAATGATAATAAGGTAGGGTGTTGATGTTACGAGGGTTTTGAAAGGGATAAGTTTTATACTGGGTATGGATTTGAATTTGTTTAGGAATGCCGAGAGTCCATTTACCTCACTAAATTTTACTTTATAGCCATCAATTATAAGTTATCTGACCTATTATGAAACACTAACAATTTTGTACAATGCTCAATCACTGTATGATTCCACTCGATTTAACCCAATTACCCTCAATCCTACTCGGTTTCACCCAATAACCCTCAATCCTACTCGATTGATCCCGTTATTAATAAATTTCACCTGATTTTCGATCTCACACATATGAACCGTCATTAATCAACCACCCATTACTTATCATTCTTACTCAAATTCACTCATTAACCATCAATTCCTTTTGATTTCAGCCAATAACCCTTTATCTTACTCAATTTCCCCTGTTATCGATAAAATTTGACTTAATATCCTCAAATCTTACTCAGTCTCATATATTATTTAATATAAAATTGACGGACAATGTATTTTCCTTCGTAAGCATCATTATTTAAACTTAAACGTGATACTAATCCAATCATATGCTTGAATCAAATGTAAACATAGTATTGACATGTTTTACAGTTTACTAAGTCTTTTATAAGAATATGACCAATTAATACATTTAGGGTTCCGTTAAAGATTCATACTTAATCGACTAGGTCATTCAGAATAATATGACCAACATACGTGCATTTAGGATTTTGGTAAAAACTTTTACTCAATCGACTAGGTCATTAAGCATAAAATATGACCAACATACGATACGAAACTACGATACTCAATCTCAATCAAACTTATTCATTTTTTTATCTATCTAACAAATCTAACGATACGAAACTATGATTTCATCAATCTCACTAAAATTCACTCAATTTTTTATCGAACCGACTTGAATACACTCAATTTTGATCGATCTTACTCAAATTATATCAATTTTTCATCAATTTCACTCGATTTTACTTAGATTTATTGAATTTTATTCAATCTCAATCAAACTTATTCATT
>JAJJMC010019063.1:9955271-10021832 GCA_023531435.1 Papaver californicum
TGAATACACTCAATTTTGATCGATCTTACTCAAATTATATCAATTTTCATCAATTTCACTTAGATTTATTGAACAACGGGTTCATTGCCTTTTCACATGATCATAAACCCTAACTATAGGCATCCAAATGTTGAGAAATCTAATAATTTTAAAAAAATTTATGCAAATCGAACAAGGGGCTTTAACCATCTCCGACACTTTTGTGAACTAAGTTTAGGGTTTAATTTATGACGATATAATCCATTTAGGATTAGTCGAAATATCTATACCGAAACTCCAAATCTAGTAATGAACCTTAAAATATGCTTTATTTTATATCTAATTGACCAAAATGTATACCAGAGGTCAATATCTTCATTGGAACTCCAAACTTATGGATGTTCGTTATGTTATCATCAACGACCTTCAAAATAAGTCGAAATCCTTGCTGAAACTTTTTAAATACCACTTCCTGTCATATTTAGATTAATGACCTTTTCCACTAAGTTGGAATCTTCATTAAAACTCCGAATATTCATCATGTTATCCTTAATGACCTCTTCGTCTAAAACGAAATCCTCCCCGGAATCCTAAACCTACCGATGTTCGTCATGTTATCCTTACTAACCTCTTATCCAAATTAAGAATCTCCATCAAAATCTATAATCTACGATCATCAGACTTCAAAACTTTGTCTAGTGGAAAGTCAATGATAATTATCGAAATCATATTTTATTTTTCTGATTCATTTTTATATATTCAAAATCAAAATTTATGTATAATCGAAGGTCGATATGAAACTTTTTGAAGTGTAACTGATCAAAGTTAATCTTTACCTCGAGTAACTGATCAAAGAGATTGACGGACATGATTTTTTGTTTGTGTGTTCCCCACGTGTACCTTAGCTCAGTTATAGTGTAAATAGAGCTAGACGATCATTACCTTCGACACCAATTTAATTGGACCACTCGGATATGATGGTTAGATTCTTTCCATGTGTCAAAAACAAAAAACATTGAACGGTTCTCACGGTTTTAATAATAGGTGGTGCAGATTCGGTGTCATACGGATCTTAAAAGGTTTTGGATGGTCCCAATCAATTTTGATCTATCTTACTCAAATTATATCAATTTTCATCAATGTCACTCGATTTCACTTAAATTTATTGAATTTTATTCAATCCCAATCAAACGTATTCATTTTTTTATCGATCTAACAAATCTTCCCCGGAATCCTAAACCTACCGATGTTCGTCATTTTATCCTTACTGACCTCTTATCCAAATTAAGAATCTCCACCGGAATCTATAATATACGATCATCAGACTTCAAAACTTTGTCTAGTGGAAAGTCAATGATAATTATCGAATTCATTTTTTATTTCTAGATTATTTCTTAGGTTACACAATTTATTTTTCCTTCCGTAAATACAAATTCCTCGATATTAAAATATACAAATATTTTACTAATTAAAATATATATAACATTTAGACAAAAAAAAGGGTGTTATAAGTTATAACCAAATATAACCGTGCTATAAAATGGACGGATGTAATTTTTTCCAATGAGTCATACGGATCACAATCCGTATGACTAGATAGAACTAGATATCAATCGTCAATAGATTTCGGTCAAACGGTCTATCTTTCCCCCTCAAAATTTTGACAACAAAAACACATTTCCTCTCCCAGATTGAGATTTTTTTTCACTTCCCCCTTCCCCCTTCCCGCTCTGTTTCCCCCTAATTCCCCCTTCCCGCTATGGTTCCCCCTCCCAATTTCTCTCATAATCTAGCTATATCACCTTCAAATTAATTTAAATTTTTTCCTGATTTAGTTTCCCCCCATCGTAGTAATTTTAATTTGTTACAGGAAGAAGTTAGGGTTTTGTTTTGGTATCCTAAATCTGGGTTTGTGAAATCCTGCTGAATCTGATCATCCTAATCGTAGAGATGGTGATTACGACACTGCTGTTGAGCTGGTGGAGATTGTTGTAAGTCTTTTTCACTTGAGTACTATTTTGTCCATTAATGTTGAACTTAGATTACTCTTTCGTCATAGTTTTGTTGTTTGGTTAGGAATAGAATGTATGACATTTGATGACTTTATCTGAGGGATTGAGTGTTTAAGATCAGGGGTTTCTTCTTCTGGTTCGTTTTAAGGGTGGGAAGGGTTGTTGGAGATTGAGTGTAGAGGTAATAGGTATTTGGGGGTAATGCAGTCTGGGTTTTATGAACTTGTAGTGAAATGGAGCTAAACGAAAATGAACTTGGTTGTAGTTTGGGTGTGTGGGAATTCGTTATTCTTGAAATTCACTTTCCTAAATACTGCTAGGTTACTCTTCTTGGAATCCACTTTGGGGTTTAAATATAGGTCTGTTGGAGATTGAGTGCAGTGGCCACTGGTAGTTGTGTTATTAGGGAGGTGAAGAACAAAATCTTTACTGCACTGTATCATATTTTTGCTCAACTATCCCTTTTCAGCTAGTCAATTTTGTTGCAGTTCTATTGTTGTTTTCATCCAGATCCAGGTATGATTCATCATTCAATGTCTAATCTGATTTCCTTGTTAATATTGAATCTTTTTATTGAGATTTTATAATTTGAGATGTTTCTGTAATTTTAAGGATAAGTAGAAAAAGATGGGATTGACATTTGATAATCTGTGGGTTAATAGGAAGCTTAGCATTACAGATTGAGAATTCGTTTGAAATTTTTGATTTTTCTACTAGTTTAACCCATCCTCTTAACCAACATTTGGCACATAGGGTCTGACATCAAACATATCGATTTCTTTACTCTACTACCCCACCCGTTTAGCATCTCCTTAATTGATTAGCGCTGGTTGAGAGGCTGGGTTGAAAGATGTATGCTTAGCATAGTTGCTACAGCAATGCGAGGAATGTATATATATATATAATATCTTTAGGGTCCAAGTTTTTCGGGCATCTTACTACTGAAAAAGAGAGAACTTGATGAATAAATTTTGTTTCTTAGAAGTATTTATTGGCCTTCCACCACCAAATCCTCCCCTGCACTATCACTTATTCACATGCACCAAAGTCCTAATCACCTTCACTAGCACCTGAACAGATAATCGATTTTTGCAACTGCAAAGAGGATGTAAGAAACAAGGTTCATTCCGTCATTGACAAGTATGCGTGCCCTGCGATCATTGGCCGTTGCAAGACAGGTAATTATTCCACGACTATTCAATTATTTCTCACTTATCTTTTGCTTTTGTATTTACTTAGTATAACTTTTTTCTTAATGTTTGCAGGAAGTGCATGAGAAACCGTTTTTTTTTCTACCACAAATGACTGATTTTTCATCGTCCTACTTATGATATAGGGGTTGGGTATAGAGGGACTTAGAGGCTGCCTCCTATCCTTACTGTCCAGCTTCTGTGGAAGTTGATTCTCTGACCTCGACAATGTTTTCACTGCTGATAGTTCATAGTTGGGGCACCTTGCAATATATACTGCAGAAATGCAGGTATCTCATCTCCTTTCCTTTTTCTTTCATGTAGAGTGAAAAAAGAAACTCGCAATAATTTAAAGTTCCCCAGGTTTTGTGTCTTATGTACGATCTTGTTATGTTTACTAATACCACATAAGTGCTATTGTAGAAAAATTATAGGAAGATAAGAAACTTGGAAGCTGTGGAGTGAAAATTGTCTACAGAAGCATAAAAAAGCTCAATGATAAATGATAAGTTCTTTGCCTAAAAACCCCTCTTCATCATTACCTAGAGCCCCATTTGTACTTAGACTTGATTCATGTTAATAGCCAGTGTAGCTATATCTTTTAATAAGTTGATTTGCATTGTAGCTTTCTTATGGCACCCTTTCCATCCAACGGCAGAAGTCGAAACTTCTTCTACTCCGTATCCAAAAGAAGAAGAACTGGAGATGCAAGCTTTATGTACTTACACCATTTCAAGCCTACAAGGTATGCAACTACCCTTCGGGTTCTGTTTGTGTTAGTTCCTTAACTTTAGGATTCATGTTATCATCTTGATTTTTACTTCATAGCTTATTTTTTCTAAATACGTTCAGTGGTTCTAGACCAGTATTCAGACACATTGCCGAGCCTCAGACTTTGTTTTGATTTGGTCAACATTCCCATTAAGCTGCACATTACTTCGTCAAAATCTGCTTTCAATGCATCTGACGTCAATTATAAACTAAGTGTAGGCTAACAATGTATAATCCTCTAAAGATCTGTGATATTTGGGGTCATTGATGTTTTGGTGGTTGATCTAGGTGTCTTGTAGCCATAGATTAGAAATGGCGGCAGTGGGAAACCAGTAACTACTAAAAGAACTCCGTAAAGTTGCAAATGCATGTTGGATGCTTAGGTGTTGTTGTTATGGATAGTGGTTGACCACACCTAGCATGGTAAGTAGGAATCTGCCATTGATGAAATACTCCATCTCAAATAAGAAAAAAAAAACACCCCTGTCAATATGCAACTAACCTCTTCACATTTCCTAAATGCAGGCATGGAAAAATTGAAGAGAAGGTATACACCCTTGGAGCTGATGGATCCAATTTTATCACGAAGAACTTCAATAAATGAAGTGATCCGAAGTATACATATTGGATTGTTATGTGTGCAAGATAATATCGAAGATAGACCCACCATGTCTTCTGTTTTTTTGATGCTCATTAGCTACTCAATCACTCTAGCATCTCCTTCACAACCTGTTTTTTTTACAGGAAAGCATAACAAGGATTGAGTATGATCAACCCTATAGAACATTCTAAGAGCAGTTCAAAATCATATTCGGCAAACAACATTTATGTTAACGTTGGTCTAAAATTGCCCTTGCTTGTATAGATTTGTGTGAAGATGATTCCACACATATTCTTTTGCCTACGAATTGTTAGCTTAAAATTCATTTGCGTTTGGATTTTATACGAAAAATGGTACTAAAATTTCAATATAATGTCATTCTAACCATGTAAATGGATCCTTCTCTTTTCTTCTCATGGATGATTGTAAATGTTAAATTTGTAATTGTTGTAGTTGCAAGGTTGAACAATTCATAGATAGTAATTCGTTTATATGAGGTACACTGTCAACTATAGGATCTGTGGCGCAATAGGAGCGTGTTCGACTCTAGATCAGAAGGTTGTGTGTTCGATTCACGTTAAGTCCATATTATTTTCTTTTGTTTTTTTTCCTCTTTAATCATCCTGAAACCCAAAGCAACAATAATGTGCAAGCTTTGGTGTTGAACTCAGGAAAGCAACAAAGGATGAAAACAACTCTTCTAACACTATTGGATTACTATTAAGATCTTAAATTTCTACTTCAAAAATTGATTTCTTTTTTAAAATGGTGGTGGTGGCTTAAACTTAGTTGCTGACCCCTGTTTGAGCAACCAATTAATTTCCTGTTGCTACGAGTATGTGGCTCAAAGTAAAGAGCTACATGACCACTTTTTAAGATAGTTACATAGATTACTTGGAAAAAGGATATAACAATTAAACATATTTGGTCGTGGCTCAAATTTAGTTGCTTAGAGAAGTTTGAGCAACCAATTTATTTTGTTGTTGCTACGAGTCGGTGCCTCAAAATGAATAGCTACATAATCAATTTTTAGATGCTATAAATTACTTGAAAAACGGATCTAGCAATTAAATATATTTGGTTGTGGCTCAAACTTAGTTGCTGAGAGAGGTTTGAGCAACCAATTTATTTTGTTGTTGCTACTAGTCGGTGCCTCAAAGTAAATAGCTACATGATCACTTTTTTAGTTGCTATAATTACTTGAACAAAGGATCTAGCAATTAAACATCTTTGTTGTGGCTCAAACTTAGTTGCTGAGAGAGGTTTGAGCAACCAATTTATTTTGTTTTTGCTACGAGTCGGTGCCTCAAACTGAATAGCGACATGATCAACTTTTAGCTGCTATAAATTACTTGAAAAACGGATCTAGCAATTAAACATATTTGGTTGTGGCTCAAACTTAGTTGCTGAGACAGGTTTGACCAACCAATTATTTTTGTTGTTGCTACGAGTCGGTGCCTCAAAGTAAATAGCTACATGATCACTATTTTAGTTGCTATAAATTACTTGAACAACTAGCGATTAAGTATATTTTTTCGTTGCTAAATAATAGTGGACACATGTTTATTGCCACCAAAATTTCGGGCAATTACAATTTTAGACGCTTAAACTATTTAAGCGACTAAATTTTCGGGCTCTGGCTAAGATTTAGACGCTTAAGCCCTTTTTTCTTGTAGTGAATTACCACAAAAAAAATATATCACTCTCTTATTTAAGATGATTGGTGTTTTAGGGGAAATTAAACTGATTTGGAGGGGAAAGCTGAATGTTGGTCAAGATGAACTGATTTCGGGTCACATGGGAACCAGAGCGGATGCAAACTAGATTTGGTCATTCAGGAGTTGCATTAGGGCATTAACGAACCATACATAATGAGACAGAGGCTGAGTATCGTGTCTTGGTTGATGCTACTTATGAACTAGTTTGGATTCAGTCTCTTATGGATGAATTGCAATTATTCTCTCCTCGAATACCGGTGTTGTGGTGTGATAACATGGTGCTACTTATCTTACTGCTAATATAACAGGATAAAGCATATTGAGATAGTATTTCATTATGTTCATGAGCTAGTTGCCAAGAAGTAACTTGAAGAAGAAACAAAAATATTCAACTTACAATAAAAACCACCACCCAGATTGACTTCAAGAAAACAAACACTAAAACTACTTTTAAGTTTTAAGCAGCACCCAAGTGTAACCTACACACAGACACACCCAGTTATTGATGAGCCATTGTTGGTTTAGAAGACCCTATGTGGTCAGAGTCAGAGACCAGCTTCGTAAGCTAGCTAGTTATATCTCATATGTCATACCGACCCTAAGAAGCTTGCGATGTGGAATCGACAATATCTTGTCATTTTCCCTAAGATTCTTTCTCAGGAAATGGTAGAGATAGTTAACTACTACCTGCTTAAGTTTAGAGGAATTCTCCTCTGCCACCACTTCTGTTTCTCCCAGTAGGTACACCACACCCTTTTCCATTGCTTTCTGTACAAACTCTATCTCTTTGTCAGCTTCTTGGAGCAAGCGCGGTATGAATTCCACTGGATGAATTCGACGACCGAGTTCCAGAAACTGCAATCTGATGACCAAAATGGGGCATGCTAGCCACTTCTTCAGCTACCTTGTTTGTATTTTTTTTTTTCTTCGTTAGGTAGAAGGCAAGACTCATAGCGGACGAACTCTTTCATATTTTTGACCAAACCTTGCTCAAAATCTTCTGATTTGCTGACAACACCATTATATCCATAACGTGCCACACAACGGAACATTCGGTAGTCTTTTTGTTCAACCTGTCTAAAAATAAAACGTTTCTCGGCTGCCACTTTACTGACTGGGATCTGTTTTATCGAAACAAACACCAAGACTGAATGTATAGATGGTATATTGTGTTGTGTGCAATGATCAAAAATAAGGAAAAAATCAAATAAATAAAAGCTTTGTTACTTAGTTTCTTTTAATTGAAGTGATCGATTTGGGGATGAGCTTCCCGGATCTCCGCAACAACAACATGAAAAACTTTGGAAAAACAGAGTGAGTCACGTGTTCAACACGCTGTCCTTAAGACATTAGCGTCCGGCTACACTCAAGAGTGATGCTATAGTCTCCATAGGACGGATGCCTCCAGGATAAAACACCCTACTACACCTACTACTAGCACTCGTAGTAGATGCTCAACTTGAGCTTGGCAACTCAGAAAAACTCTTCAAGGAAAATCTCAAAAAAGTTTAAGAAAGATAATAAAAAATTATTATTATTTTGGTTTCTCCAAAAATATGGAGAAACCATTTTTTTCTTGGATTGATACAATAGGTTGAGAAAAGAGCTTGTTTATATAATAACCTAGTACTACTTAAGAAGAGTGATCTCCCCGATGTGGGACTAATAATTTTATATAGTCTCTTAAAACAGCTTAAGATTGGAAACTCTCCAATGTGGAACTAATGAGTTTTCATTCACAAAAGAAAACAAGAATCTATTTATTTTCTTAAAACCTTAAAATTCATATTTTATATATTGTTTTTCAACAATCCCCCACATGAATGAAAAACCTCAGTAAAACATGAAAAACATAAATAGATCTTGGTAAATCATTACCCAATTCCACGACCCGATCGAACTGACTGAACAATCAGCCAAACCGTGTGTATTAAAATCATACTAGCCATTCCAACGTCCTCTCCCTCACACAAAAGTGTGTGACCCAAGGGTCATACTATTGATTGCATAAATCATAATAGTATAGAGAGCTTTCATCTTTAGTTTCTCATCGTGGGACTAAAGGTTCTGTTCACCAAAGTGAAAATGAGCCAGTGATCCCTTAGTGATCCTTAGGTCCTAAGTATCAGTAATACCAAGACCATAAAAAACAACATAAAACTCATTTTTTCAAAATGAATTAAATCTCGATAAAAAACGAAAAAATCACATAAAACGTAGGAAATACCATTTTAGGCAGAGGTTTCCATGAGGTCTTGAACCTTTGCTTAGTGAGAGATTACCGGAACTACTTGCTAGAGACAGTGAACGCGATGTCTTGAACTGCTAGCGTTTGGTGTAATTTGCGATAACCACCACGCATGATATTTCCAAGGTTGCTGCCAAGCTCGTGCGGTTGTGCTCATTTTGGCCCTGAGCAAATATCCCGTTTCTCAGAATGCTACTAGAGAATCAGCTCAATTCTCATAGGAAGCGGCCCACTTCCACATTCAGATAGGTGAGTTCTATCAAGAGTGTTTACTGCTACACCCCACTTCAATCTTAAATTAAAACTATAGAACTCAATAAGACTTATTAAAAGTCATCCTTCATATGCAGTCACACTATCACGTCTACACCATAGGGAAGGGACAGAGAATAAAATTCTCTGATAGTGTTTCCTTTAACCCACCACAAATTAGTTGTCTAATTCAAAACCATGATCTTGGGATCTCCAGTCAACAAGGTTGAGTATCCTTCATGACAAGTTTGTTTAATGAGCTTCAGCCCCATCCCCCTCGATGAAATAACAAACTATCTCTCTAGATTATCCTTTCGTCAAAGGATCTATTAATTTTTCTCTTGACTTCACTAAGTCTACAAAAATCACTTCATTAGAGAGTAGTTGTCTTACGGAATTATCCATCTCCGAGTTCGTCTAGACTTTGCCAGTTGCTCATTTACTTTAGAATTACATAGTCAATTGAGTTTCAGCAATGGTGGCCACAAGAATTCCTTCCAAAAAAGGATTTATCCATTCAACTTCCTCTCATACTTTAAATTAGGCGAGCGAACTCTGATTTCATCTCAGTCGAGTTCCTCATGTTTGTTGGAATATTTTCAACTACTGATACAACTTAAGAGGGCGCACACATAGGCTAAGACTCTCCAAATCCTGAAATCACAACATCTCTTAAGGTCAGTCCAATATGTATCATGCACATATACACAATTTCAAATATACCTCAAGTACTGTAAATTTCTGATCAGATCATCCCACTAATTCTTATGGGGTCACAAGTGTGTTTGTACACCTAATTCACTGCACATTTACTACACACATTAAACGTATCGAGTTTGACAAAGACAATTTCCGTCAGAATTTCTTCTGGTTCCAATGATCCTTTAGATCATGCTTGTCTACAACAACTTAGTCTTTCAATCAAATCGTAAAAGTCACATGTTTTCTAGGTGGTTGTAAAGCATATAAAGGCATATACAAGATACATGTACTAAATACTAGTACGGTCATTATATTTTCCTCAAAAAGTTAGTGTCATATATATCACATATTTGAAATCAAATATGTACCTCAAGCATCCCAATTCTCTTGTCCTTTGATCAGGACATCCCTGTGATTCTCCAGGATTAAAATGGGAGAGTGCACACTTATTTTACAACACACATTAAACACATTTGACAGAAACTATATCATCAAAATTTGATTTTGGTTTTTTTCTGATCCTTTAGACCACTTCAACAACATATTAGTTTCATGTCAAACTTTAAACAACAAAAATTTATTAGTGGTTGTAAAACGCATAACAAAGGCATGCTAAACATATGCACCTTCAATTGATTTAGTGTAAATACACTTATCAAATTTATTAGTGTCACATCACTAGTATTCATCATCATCACATAACAATATTGCTAGATTATTGACTTACAACTTGGATCAAGTAAAGTATATGAAGGTGTCCTTTAGGTTGCACCTAACTAAGACACACCACAAAATCATATTATGGTACTCTATACCAACATTGTAATTTAACATGTTCATGTATTCATTCTCAATTCATTGACGATTTTCTCTTTTATCTATTATTGTCTTGTTCTATTAAGCTAACACTCAAAGCATCACAAGACCATACTTTCAAGTTTAACATTTCATCGTAACTTAGGTAGATAACATTTGACACTAGTTTTTAAATCGCAATGCACATATTGAGAATATATCATAATTTGATTAATGTCCATACCTGACAAGCCTTGCACATCATTTACCTATTTCTTCAACTGTTTTAATAGTTAAGTTGTTCATGAAAATTCTTTTGATCTTTCCCATTCTTGGTAGAAGACAAAACATGCCTTTTCTGGAGCACACGTTCCAGCACTTCAGGTATTTATCAACCAATTCTTTTTATCATCTCCATTGAAAAGTAAAATTACTTAACACAGTAAGAATGTCAATTGTTCCATTCAAATTTGAATATACAATTCTCTATTCCGAGGAAAATAAACACACAACTAAAAAACAACAGAAGTTATCACAGATTAACACTTAATCTATCATTCAGTTTCAAATGATAAAACTTCTGAACAACTAGGATTAAAAAATTGGTTGATACTCTTGTTTTACATAGGTAATATCAAATTATCAAAAGATTACAAGTGCTTATTTTATCAAAATATTTATTACCAACATATAGTTATCAAGTTACTTAAGTCTTTCTTCACATTAGACTATCACTATCATCAGTAAGTAACAAAACTTGGTAATAAAAGCCCCAACAGATTTTTGTGTACATACATAACAATTAAAGCACATTTGATCGCTTAATCTTCTTGTTGCACTAGTTACTAAAAGATACTTTATACCTCACTATTCATATGACTATGGTATACTAGTATATTATGATTCTCATATTTTCAACAAAAAGTAACATATTCAAAATGATTTAAAAATCACCATAGAAATTGATAATACACGATTATTAACCAATCATGTGATTCACGGAAATTGATACTACACAAAACACATATAATCAAAGTGATTTATAACACAATGCATATTTCAAACACAACTGATTCAACATCTCATTATTCATTAGCAATGTGATACTAATCTAGCACATATAAGAGATTATCACTTTAAGTCACAAAAATCAATTTGTTACTTGTTCTAATTTGTTTATGAGAAATATTTCAACTAAATTGAAATCTCAAGTCTAATATGGATCAAGTACTCACTAGTACCGGTTTTTCATGTTATATCCAAAGTGACAAAATACCATTATAAATGGTTGCAAGATCTCACACTAATCTAGAGCTTTGACACAGTTATGGATATTTTGGACAAACATGGGCAACGTTTTTGCAAACACCATATATCACAAACTACAATCCCGAATCAGAAAATTAAATAGGAGTTTTGAAGATAACATCTAGATATAAAAATTTGAACCACCATTTCAAAAAACTCATAATTACGCCAAGAAAACTAATTTAGTCAATAACATTATCTTCCCGTCAGAATTTTTCAGCAACGTTTATCAATTTTGTAAAATATCTAAAAAATACTTTTACAGCTCCAAAAATTCTGAAATTTGGTGTGGGTAACTATAAAGATGTCTACAATGTTTGGTTAAAAGGATTTACCGAAATTACTTCTAGGTTAAGAGATAACATCGAAACTCTACATCTGACCAAAAACTCAATTTTGTTTTTTCTCCACAATTAACATCCTTAGTTTTCCAATATAATATCAATGTCAACGATTCACAAATCGATCATTCATTTATGATTATTACTATATAACTAATGTCTTAAGATTGTTGGGTGCAGTAATCAAAAATAAGGAAAAAAACAAATAAACAAAAGTTTTGTTACTTAGCTCATTTTAATCGAAGTGATCGATTTGACGAAACAGATGAGCTCCCCGGATCTCCGCAACAACAACATGGAAAACTTTGGAAAATAGAGTGAGTCACGTGTTCAACACGCTGTCCTTAAGATATTAGCGCCCAGCTACACTCAAGAGTGATGCTATAGCCTCCACAGGACGGATGCCTCCAGGATAAAACACCCTACTACACCTACTACTAGCACTCGTAGTAGATGCTCAACTTGAGCTTAGCAACTCAGAAAAACCCTTCAAGGAAAATCTCAAAAAAATTTAAGAAAGATAATAAAAAATTATTATTCTTTTGGTTTCTCTAAAAATATGGAGAAACCATCTTTCCTTGGATTGATACAATAGGTTGAGAAAATAGCTTGTTTATATAATAACCTAATACTACTTAAGAAGAGTGATCTCCCCGGTGTGGGACTAATAATTTTATATAGTCTCTTAAAACAGCTTAAGATTGAAAACTCTCCAATGTGGAACTAATGAGTTTTTCATTCACAAAAGAAAACAAGAATCTATTATTTTCTTAAAACCTTAAAATTCATATTTTTTATATTGTTTTCCAACATATTATCAACAAAGTGTGGAATATCGGCGGGATGCCTTGTACGAGCTCGGAGGATAGTAAATCTATCCCGGGAATCCTGTTTACATTTGGGTTCTTGACAAGATCTCTGCCAAATTCGCCAGAAACTTTGTTTTTAAGCTCCAACATATATCTTTTCTTGTGAACATAGTGCCATATACCCATCATTGACATAAGTACTAGCGCCAATGCCACTGGAAGGTAACCTTCTTATGTGAATTTGTATAGGACTGCCGATAAATATGTCACTTAAGTGGTAAGTAACACTATATAGAATAGTTCTACCAGCCATATGCTTGTTTTCCAAATTAATAGCATTATGAGAGTAACCAAATTAGTTGTGATTACTATCACAGGAACCGCCACAATTCCTGCACAAATTTAAGTTTTGAAATGAGGTAATCGGAACGCTTATCGGAACGCTTATCGACATATAGCCAATCATGATGTTCTTGATATACCTTATTAGCTACTTCTTACCATAGTACCCATATTATTAGAATTAGTTCACTGATCAGTGAGAAGCATAACTTACCATATGCATTACCAATCTGTTCGGTAGTCCGGAATACTATTGTGACTAGAACAGTGGCAATCATAATATAAAGTCGTTGAGCTCAGGAATGTAAACCTGCCCTTCATACTTAGCAGAAGTGTGAACCACTTTAACCCTCGGAAAGGCCCCTAGACTTAGAGCTTGTGTTATGATTGCAAATGCTGCCGATATCATAGCCTGGCTGGCAATAATTGTAGCAGCAACAGCAATAGTGAAGGTTGGCCAATATATTGGGTCTGTCATTAAGAACGAGTCATTTGTTTCTGAGATTAGCCTATTCTTACTAAGAACATGATGCAGTTTAGATTGACTTACTTGGAATTGACTTGTAAAAAGTATCATGAACATCAGCCGGGAATTTGGAGAGATATTCAGCTTGCCCAATGTAACAGGTAAGCAGTGCAGGAAAAACAACCCCGGAGAAACTAATCTGCAGTTCCATGGTAAAGAAAAGTAGTTTTTTAGCTTGTAGTCTGTCTTTTTAAAATACTAACTATTTTCTTCTTATATTTTTTTACCCTGATAAAGATCATGGAAATTTCCAAAACATACTTGAACCGCTAGAACGGAGAAATGACCGAGATCAGCAAACATATATAGCCTCAGTCCCTGGTTAATATCATATTCATACTTAGCAAATCAGCTGTTAAAGGTATGCACCGTTTTTAAGAAAATGATCAATTTTACTTACCTATAATGCACAAAACAACCCAGCCAAGAGATACTCATGCTGTCTTACCATTTCGTAGGAAGTAGTGTATTATGTACAGTGAATTAAAAGCACGTAACAGTCACATCATGCTTGGATAAATTGTAGAGACCAATGTCACTAATGAAAGTAAACCATAGAAGGATGATTGAAGCAAAGTGCTGCCAACTTTGTCTGTGCCAAACCTTTGCGCAGAGAAGAGAAGGATCAAGATTTCTAAGGAAATTCCGACGACATCGTCTAAGTAGTCAAACAAAAGAAAAATAATTCAGACAAAATGCAGTTATTTGTAAAAGACCATTTCATTCTCTTCATATAACAATTTACTAATAGAAGATACGCCCTTGATTTCCAATGCAAATCTACTTTGATTAAGGGATTTTGCCAACTGCTTGATGCCACCAACTGCAGTAAGCATTATAATATGTACAATTTCAATCTCTTCAGTTACACGGATATGCATAAGTAACTTAATTACCCTTGCGTTTTAGAGGGTGACTCAAAAACAATTTGGGGCGATTTATTTATACTCATCTAATAGATGTGACTATGAGATAGTCTAATAGTAGGTAAAAATACCTATATACCCTTTCACTAATAAAAGTATAAAACCTAAACCTAAACTCATTTCATTTCTAACTACCGATTGTGAGAAAAACTTTCTCTTCTTCTTTTTTTCGTTTTATCTACCGATTGTGCGAAAAAAACTCCTCTTGAAATTTTCAAAACCAATTCATCGTATCATCGTTAATCTCCGTACCAAATCATCGTCGATATTTCGATCTAAAGATGGCTCGATAGAAACAAACAAGCCGTCAATCTGATAATAGTAATTGACCAAATTTTGCCGAGAGAATAAGAAACAGAGAGATTGTTGAAGAACATAGTGAAGAAGATGAAGAACACGAAGATGATGATCTAGATACGGAGACTGATTCTGACAATCAGCCTCTCCGGAACCATCTAATGGCTCCAATAAGGTAAGGGTTTACCATTATTTGTGTTTATTTTGCTTCAATTGAATGAAATCGTCAATAGAATTTCTAAGGTTTTCGGTTATTTGATATAATCGGTAGTTTCGTGTTTGTATTTATCTACCGATTATGAGCGTGTTCTTCATTCCTCAAGAACATCGACAATAATCGGTAGTTAGATTTAGTCATTAACTACCGACTGTCTTTCTGTACCAAAATTTAGGCTTAATCGGTAGTTAATTTTTTTATCTAACTACCGATTATATTAGATGGTTTCATGTATAGGAATATAGCTTTGAATCAATCGGTAGTTTTGTATAGGTTTAAACTCCCGATTATGAAAGTTCGGGATTCCTCAAGCACATCAACTATAATCGGTAGTTAGAATTAGTCATTATCTACCGATGGTCTTTCTGTACCAAAATTTAGGCTTAATCGGTAGTTAATTTTTTTATCTAACTACCGATTATATTACATGGTTTCAATCGGTAGATATGTAGTAGATGTTAACTTCCGGTTATATTAGATGGTTTCAATCGGTAGATAGGTTTTTTATTTGACTTCCGATTATTTTGTAATCGTTTGTTATTGTGTTTATTTGACTACCGATTATATGTGTGTCCATATCTTAGAGTTTTCTGTTCCAATTTTTATGCATAATCGGTAGATAATCTAGATACCGAGCTACCGATTATGAACAATCGGTTGTTAGTTTGTTTATTTGACTACCGATTATATGTGTGTCCATAGCTTAAAGTTTTTTGTTCCAATTTTTATGCATAATCGGGAGATAATCTAGGACCCGATGTACTGATTATGGACAATCGGTTGTTAGTTTGTTTATTTGACTACCGATTATGAACAATCGGTTGATTTTTATGTACTTTCTTTACCGATTATATAGTGATTAAACGGTGTCTTATGAGCGACATCCAACATTGAGTTCAACTTGTTCTTTCGTTACAAAACTAGACAGTTCAACATGGTCCGCTTGATGAATATGTTCAAAGGCACCAAGGATAAAGAAGAAATGAATCCAAATTTTAGTGACGACAAAGTGAATGCTGCAGCCACTGCATATCTCCTATGTGTTTTGGGATGTGTCATTTTCCCCAATCGTAGTGGAAACCGGGTCGACGCCAATATTCTACAACTATTGCATCCTCTCAATAAAGTTCGTGATTACTCGTGGGGCACCGCATGCCATGCGTTCCTGATAGAAGAGTTAAGAAAGGCATCGAGGGAATCAACTAGCCAAATTTACGGGAATGTGAGCCTACTACAGGTATTTTGGTAACTCTATTAAAGTTTTGGTATTTATTTATTTTTTTCTCTTTTAAGAATCAATTTTATCATAGTTGGTTTGATATGTACACTAGACATGGATCTATGACCACTTCTCGTTCCTCGATTTAGCCAAAAGAGAGTCCGATATCGGAGAAAGGAACACCCATAGGAACAAAATACATCTTCGACAACAACCATTCAAGGTCTAAGGAGCAATAGTTGATATCTTTGAGGAGGAAATTAGATTTGATGACGTCTAAAGATGTATGCTTTGATCCATACAAGGAAGACCGAGCTAGTGGACATATAGCGGGGAGGTCTGATTTGTCATTTTATTATGGACCCTTGTGGCATATGTTATGTACAATGCCTCTAGGGTGATGCGTCAACTCAGTTATGTACAAGAAGAACCTTGGAGTCACATGCGTGGCAAGTTCAAATTGGACGTGGAGAATTCTATATGTGGTAAGGACTCTATCATAGTAGTTTACTCTGGCAACTCATCCATTGAAGATTGCAATAACATGATGCAATATTTGATCAACGATGGGAGACCTGTCAATCGAGATGATGAAGTACATCTAGGTTATATGGAATGGTACCGGGAGCATTCTCA
Source organism: Papaver californicum (assembly GCA_023531435.1). Taxonomy (NCBI): domain Eukaryota; kingdom Viridiplantae; phylum Streptophyta; class Magnoliopsida; order Ranunculales; family Papaveraceae; genus Papaver; species Papaver californicum. The sequence goes on from JAJJMC010019063.1 coordinate 9,972,161, forward strand.
TCTTCATGTGATCCGTGTAGATAAAGGAAAGACCACCAAGGTTTCCGATTATACTTGTACCATCAAAGACAAACCTTGGGGTTATGAAAGGCTGGAACGTAATGTTCTTTCCTTTTGATTTTAATATTACGGCTCAATATTTTATATGATAATCGTTTGATTGTTATTGCATAAAAACAGAAAAATAGGTTTGTGTTTTTCTCCAAGAATATTGTTGGGTGTATAAAGGAGGGAGTGCCTTTATCAATTGAAAAGATAAAAGAGCATAAAGACCTAATAAATAACATTGATAATGAAGCTTATGCAAGTAAGTTTGTGGAGAAAGCTTCGAATAAGCCTAAGAGGCCAGCAACAAAGTCCAGTAAAAGATTTCGTGGTTCATCGAGTGTTGATGGTGAAGCCAATGTCCCCGATGCTGAAAGATATGTCCCTGGTGCTCGTCGTCCTCGTAATAAAACTAAAAAATCTAGAAATTAGATTGTGGTTGTCTTGTTAGACAACATCGTTTTCAATTGATTTCCAAGAAACTTGTTTAATGTTCTAACATTATGTTTACTTTCTGGATGATGAATGAATTACTTTATGGATGATAAATGGATTTTATGTTCTTTTTGTGAATTATCGATTGATTTGCAAGAGACTCATTTTTAATAAGTAACTTTGTTGAAATTTTACACTACAACGGTAGATAAGTGATTTGCATCACCTACCGATTAAGCATGTTGATCCACAATCAGTAGATAATTATCTACCAATTACACCTGCTGATGGAACTGCTTGGTTTCTGGACTACATTATAATCGGTAGTAAAAAAAAATTCTTAGACTACCGATTATGGAGTATGAATATTTTCGAAATTTGATAATTTTTTCAATTTTAAATTTGGGGAAACATATACAATCGGTAGTAAAAAAAATTCTTACACTACCGGATATGCAGTATGAATATTTTTGAAATTTGATAATTTTTTCAATTTTGAATTTGGGGCAACATACACAATCGGTAGTAAAAAAAATTTCTTAGACTACCGATTATGGAGTATGAATATTTTCAAAATTTGATAATTTTTCAATTTTGAATTTGGGGCAAAATCTACAATCGGTAGTAAAAAAAAATTCCGAGACTACCGATTATGGAGTATGCAAATGTTGGAAATTTGATAATTTTTTCAATTTTGAACTTGGGGCAACATCTGCAATCGGTAGTAAAAATATTTTCTTATACTACCGATTGTATAAATCGGAAGGTAATGGTGCTCCCGATAATTCGGATTGTTTATATTCGTATGAACTTAGTGTACATATTTTTTGTACACTCTTGTTACACCGTGCCTCAACAAATCATTTTTTCTTTTAAAGGAGCCATTGGGACTCTAATCTATATAAGGAGGGTGACATATTCTTATTTATGCGCCTTTAATACATTCTAACTCTCCAACATCGAAGTAATCATCTTCAAGATTAATGTCTCAACCGTTCACGGTAGAAGAAGATTTATCGCTATGTAGGCGTTATGTGCAATTCTATCCGAGGCGAGGAGAAGAACGTAGGAAAAATGGTGTAATGAGTATGAGTTATTTGGAGAGCATTCACGAACATTTTTACGTTGACACCGGTAACCCTAATAACCGTAATAGAGCTGATCTTTTTTGTCGATTTAATTGCATAAGCAGAGAAGTTGATCCATTTGTGAATTTAACTTATCTTGTGAATCAATAACATTTGAGGGGTGAAACTAATGATTAAGTTATAGTGAGATCTCTCGAGGAATAGCAACGATAGAAACGATCAAATTACCGTTACGAAGCTCATTTCAATATCCTTAAGGTGATGGCAGATTCATCCCATTTAAGGTTCGTCCATGCCGCTTAAGGTGAAAGGAATTCTCCAAGACAGAATATGAATCATGGAATAATTACCATGGATACATAATCGGTAGTTAGAATATACTATTATCTACCAATTATAGTCTTTTGTAGTAACTTTTTAAAAATATTATGACGATACAGGTGGTTTTAGTTAACAGCTAGATACATATGTAATATTCTAAAAAAAATAATATTATATATTTCAATTTTAATGAAAATGAAAATGAAAATAAAAATTAATGTAGTAATAGTGTAAGAAACCATTTATAGTCTTTTCCTAATACAAAACCTAATTAGCCACTTTCTCTTCTCATTTCCTTTTCTACCTCTTTATTCTTCTTATTCTCTACTGATTCTTTTATTCCCTTTCCTTTTCCATTTCTTCTCCTTTATCGATTCTTCTACTCCCTTTACTTCTTTATTCTTCTCATTCTCCATCAAAAATAGCTCCAAAAACTTTTGCTACACAATCAAAGAAGGGAAAGGAAAAGATGGTGATCGAAGAGTCCAAAATCATTCAACTCGATTCGTCAATTGATTTCGACGATTTGACCCTCCATCAATTTGAAAAAGCTTAGAAAAAGTAAGTTATATCGAACTTTTATGTTTGTAATGATTACTTTGAAGAAATCATGATAAAAAAAAATTTGGTTTTCTGAAACGATGCATAATCGGTAGAAATCTAGTAGACTTTATCTACCGATTATGCCTCGAGTTCATCATTCCTGAAGAACATCATGAATAATCGGTAGATCGACTTTAGTTTTATCTACCGATTATGGCTTGCAATTTGTTTCTGGATATTTATTTAAAATAATTGGTAGATATAAAATAGACTTAGTTATCGATTATATATTGTGTTTTAGATAAACCACTTTTAGGGATACACTCTAATCGGTAGATAATAAACGATTATTATATACTGATTATGATAACATTCAACACATTGTGTTCTGTACAAAATAGAATTCTAATCGGTAGTTATTTTTTGTACACATACTACCGATTGCATATAATCGGACGTATATTGAGAACATGACCTACCGATTGTGTGTAATCGGTTGATATTGCATAATTGTATCTACCGATTGGGTGTTTGAAAAATAATTTTTTAGCATGTTTGATGTGTTTTTGTTTATTTTATAATAGTTACTGTGTAGTTAGTTAATAATCCATGTTTGGGTATTTTCATTAAGGTATGTTCTTAAGATTTTGATTAAGGGTCTTGTCTCTGAATGATTTCTTTGATTAAGGGTTATGGGGAAAGTATCAAGAAGTGGAAAGGTGAAGGCAATAGAAAAGGAAAAGGAAAAGGCTGAAATGGATGAAGATGAAGTTTTTTCTCCGGTTGAAATTCTTTCTCGTCCTATTTTCAATTTACCAAAAGGAGTTAGTGATGTACAAATATATGAAATGATGCTGGATGATCCGGATTTTTCACGAATGATGAACGATCCTGATTCTTGGTGGAGCAGTGCTAACAATCCCCTCAGCTACGTTGAAGTTCCATCTTCGGATGATGGATCAAAGGAAAAAATGATTTGAATGATGGAGGTTGATCCAGATTTTGATCCTCGACTCTTTTTCGGGGAAAAAGACTTTTCAGGCGTAAACCCATACTACAACGAAACTGATGAGTACATAGGTCCAATTGAGGAAGATGAAGTTGTTGATGAGCCTAAGAAGAAGGAGAAGAAAAAGAAGCGAGTAAAAGTTGATGATACTAGGACCAAGTCGAGACTAACAAGAAGTGGAAGAATTTCATGAGATCAATGAGATTGATCACTTTGAATATCTATGTTGTGTTTTCTTTCGTTTTTTTCGGATGTTTTAAGTTATTTTGAATAAGTTCTCTGAACAATATGTAGTAAGTGATGAACATGGTATGTTATTTTGTTGTTGGGTTTTATTTTATGTTGAAAAAGTATTATGAAGTTAGACGTTAAGTGAATTTTTGGTTAGAAAATCCATTTAAAGGCTTAACCGAACAATCGGCAGATAATGCATATCTAAATCGGCAGTTAATATAAACATGTGACTACCGATTATCTTAACAAAAATACTCAACATTAATTGGTAGCTAATGTAAACCCACGACTACCGATTATCTCAACAACAATACAAATAAATACTAATCGGAAGATAATGTAAACATTTGACTACTGATTATCTCACCATCCTCGGTCAAATCAATTGGGTCACTGACAAAGTTTGTTAAACGATCCCAACGCTCCATATTGGACTCGTATTGCTTCAACCACTCCTTGCAATGATTAGTTGGGAAGTAATCCGACCACCTACTCAATGGAGGTAATGCACAATCTTTCGTTAACCTTAAACCGATAAAATGATTGTTATTAATCCATGCCATACTGATTCGTCTATCCTTGACCGACTCATCACAAACCGTCCTTGTGGGTGTAAATGTAACATTCACTCCTAAGGAATGAGGACAGAAATAATATACCATGCAGTTCAATACATCCGCTAAAAGATACTCATATTTCGGCATTACCATCCAATACTTGGATTGGATTGTCTTCAATCTGTTTCGGCATTTTACACGAGTATATAACTCTTTGAACTCTTGTTATCTAACATTTCTATCTCCTTCTCTCATTATTTCAATATAGAATTATTTATCTTCCAATAGTTGGCCGGCCATCTTATTTGTTAAATATTGTCATTGGGTGATATTCTCGGTAACCTCCTCATTAAAGTCTCCTATTTGTTTCCAAGCAACGTGAAAACCACAGTTTCCATCCCCATCGACATCCTCGGTGGACAAAACAAATGGTATAATAAGTAGAGGGAGTTGTTCTCAATACTCATCGTATATTGTATACGTACCTCGATTTGGTCTTCCGTGTATAGGTTGGGTTTGACTTACTTGAGAAGGAATCGTAGAGACTTTAGGTTTGACTTGCCGTGAGCTTGGTCCACCTTGATTCTTCCTTGGCCGACCCCTTTTCCTTAGAGCCGGAACATCTTGATACTCATCTTCAGTATGCTCATGCCTAGAAAGCTCTCGTTGACTAGATAACCATTCCTTCGACTCTTTTTTTTGAATTGACCTTGGATTTTCGGTACTCGGTCTACCCATCGCCTTTCCTTTCATTGGTTCTTAAACAACCTTTAGACAGGGGTGAAGGGCTTCCTCTAAATGGTGCATCAATATTTTCTTTCGTGTCCCATTTGACGTAGAGTAACGCTCGAGTATTCGTGCAAACACTTTCGTCTCCACAAACGATGCACCATCAATCACCGGGGTGTTTGGAGTGAAAGATAATTGCTTCCAAAAGGTATGAATATCATTAATGTCAATCACTTAAATATACCTACCAAGCATGTGACGACACGAGAGTCCAATACCTATCATCATCTTGCAATTGCAAACCGCAGTCTCATCATCGTGATCTTTGTACAAATCCAATTGTTGTATCATGTAATTTATTGCCCACCAAGAAACTTTGTAAACTATACCCCTTAGAAGATTTTTATGTTTTAAATGTGCCAACGGGAATCTATGCCGACTTTTTTCCATTGAACCGTAAATCTTAGTGAGGTCATGATTGGTGAACTCATGGATTGCTTCTTGGACCGACACAACCTCATTTTGACTACCGACTAGTATTTTCTTTAATTGGCCATGGGACCCCTCTGCAATGCTTGTTGCCTCGTTCTTGAAGTTCTGATATTCATATGTCCATGCAAACACAAACTTATCCTTATGCGGTCTCAACCATTGTGTTTTGCAATACTTAACTGGTTTGGGATAGTTCTTGCCCCATTCATCCTAAAAGTTCTTCAAGTTGTATTCATAAACTTCCTCCGTCATCAACCAAACAAGCTTATCCCATGCTTTTAAAAATAAAGACCACTTTATTCCATCTTCGTCCCACTTTTCATCAGCTAACCTTTTCATCAGCTAACGGTTAGTTTACTACTACGTTCATCCTCTTCCTTCTCGTTCTTCCACGGTTAGTTTACTACTACGTTCATCCTCTTCCTTCGATCTCTTGGTACCTCTGTTTCGTTTTTAGCTTGGATATGATGTCTGCAATTGGATTTGATGTTGCATTGAATGTGCCACGTGCAAAGCAAATTCTGGGCTTCCGGAAACACTACATTTATTGCATTCATTAAGGCTTGATCGTTATCTATTACAACAACCCTTGGAAAATGATCGTCATTACAAATCGACCTTAATGTTTGCAACATCCAAATGAAACTCACATCATTCTCAGCATCCATTAAACCCCACGCCACCGTAAATACGCATTTGTCATATGTGTGGCAAGCAATGTTCAACAACGGCATGTTGTACCTGTTTGTCTTGTAAGTAGCATTTATCAACAAAATTTGATGAAAGCATTGAGCCAATTGGATCATCTTCGGATGTGCCAAGAAAATACGAATCACCTTACCATCCCTTTCTTCTTTTCTCAACGTGTAATTGTATTTCTCGGCTAACCACTCTGATTGTTGCATAGCCATTCGACCATCTCATTCCGTCTTTTTGATCGTTGTTGGCGCCGACTTAATTTTAGACAACGAAGACGAGTTGTTGGGGTCGTCTTCCTTTATCTTAGATAGGATTGCACTCGCTTTCATTACGTTCCTCATAGACTTCACCATCTTCATTTCCTTTGGTTTTAACTTGGCAACCATTAAGTGCCCAACAAGACTTTACGGATCTTCGTGGTTGTGACGACCATTAGCAACTCTAAACGTTTTCCATACTTTACCTTCCTTACTGTCGGCTTATTGAAGATAGTCTTAAATGGGCATCCAATCTTCTTTGAATTACCTCAGTATATCCTTTTCGTCTTCTTTACGTATTTATGATCCTTTCCCACGTGACTCTTTCGTTCGCCACCTCTCTCACAAATCATTTCAAATCGATCAACCCTCACGCAATTGTTCTGAACTACAAAGCACATCTTCTCTTTTGCGTTGTTGATAAGTCATTCATTTGCCTCCGTTTTACTTCCAAATGTCTTAATACGCATATAACAAGACAAATATCATAAGCCTAACCTTGTAACATTCATTCTTAGAACAAGACAAGAATGGGTAGGTAGCATACCAAATCATTTGCATAGTGTAGGGAAGTATCAGGACCCCCATATGAAACATGATTAACTGATTCAACAATCTACATAAAATAGCAGTGAGTTAGACAACAACAATCGGTAGATAATTATGTTCCTGTACTACCGATTAACGACAATCGGTAGTTAATTATTTCCCCGTACTACCAATTAACAACAATCGGTAGTTAATTATGTTCCTGTACTACCGATTATAGCAAGACAAGTTCTGTACACAAAAACAAATATAACCGGAGGATCAATTTGTTAAACAACAACCAATTACAACGGAATTGGTAGATAAATTTTGATCTTTAAACTACCGATTACAAAGTGCAAAATTTTAAAATTTAATTCAATTCTGGCTACAATCACAATCGGTAGATATGTGATTTTACAAACTACTGATTCTAAATCGATAGATAAAAAAATTCACCAACTACCGATTGTGAAAGATGAAGAGTTGGGAATTTTGTAAGTTTTGAGAAATTCATTTTTGGGGCGACAACTATAATCTGTAGATAGTAATTATTCCTAAACTACCGATTATGAAATCAAAATTCGAACAAAATTCAATTTGGGGAATTTGTTTATCGGTAGTAATCATTCTTCACGAGACTACCGATTATACCCTAATTTTGGCACAAGCGTGTATAATCGGTAGATATGGTACTCCATTATCTACTGATTCTGGGACGTCCATGAAATTAAATACATGCAAAAATGAATTTTTTTTTGTTACCGATCACATACAAACGCGTACAAAGTGGGTTTTTGAGCTTCTTAACACAATACCTGATTGTTTGATGCATTATTATCTTCATTTTGATGTGATTCATCGTTTTCTCTCGTTAAATCGTCGTCTAGGGTTTCTTCCACACGAAAATTTGGATCATCCAACAAATATCCCAAATCGTCAGCTCTAAACGCTATTGAACCTTCAATATTATGTTCTTCATGATGTTTCTTACCTTCTTCCTCATACCCATCCATGTTTGTTATTGATTTCAGGTAAAACCTAGTTTTTCCAAACTTCTTCTTCTCTAACACACTCTTTATTTCTTTTCTAAAACTATAACTCAAATAATTTTCTAACACTAAATGTAACCAAAATTAACTAACTAATTAATCAACATTAATACTAATTAACCAAGGACAAATTAGCCATTAAATAAAATATATGGATAAGGGGTGTGTTCATATTACTTCTTAGTGACCTTTTTTTTGTTTTATTAATCGCCCCAAATTCTTTTTGAGTCGCCCTCAAAAACGCCAGGTTAATTACCCGTACAAATACCTGACTGAATTTAGAGTAATTAAGATCGATCACCTGAGATGCTTGGAGTCAGAATTCCATCCCCAATAACCATGGCAATCCCTTAGATTGTGAGACAGAAGAGAATAATTTGAACGACTTTATTGTTCTCTAATGTGTCTTTTGTCTTTCGAGCTCTCCTCAACTGGCTTGATGGTGTGTCCAGTTTATAGTGGGATAGCTTCCTGTCCTCTGGCTGTTGATTAGGTATTAAGCCTACCTTTGCATAGCGGCATATCAACGAATAAAGTGCAAAAGTTCCTGCTACAGTAGTAGTGAATAATGATGGACGATTGTTACCACTTTTCATTGTTTGTATCTGTTATCGTCGCCATATGGGGACTTAAAATAGCAGGTAAGATTAAAAACGAGCTCACCGTTGCCGTAATCGTTGGCCCACAAAACAAATAAAGACATATTTAATCATCGATGAAATTGCTAATGTATAAATGATGAGAGACAAAACACCCAGCAAGTCATCGTTGTTCTTGATCTCATTCGTGAAGATGCTGGAGTATACATACAGTGGAGATGTTCCTATGTCTCCATAAATCACTCCAACACTCTGGAACGCCAAACTCAATGTTGTTCCCCAGTCAAACTGTTACACTTATACATCAAGATTTTGTTAGAGATTTATATGAACAACAAACTTTAGAGATTTATATGAACAACAAACTTTGTGAAGTAATTAAGAAGGTAAAATGTTATAGGAGCTGCATGCTAGTTAACGTGCAAACTTTATATTTATGACCCTGTCCATTAGAAACTTTTTCCAGCTTCCATGTTCAGTGAGTCTACGGCGAAGCTTTGCCCACAAGACAATTTCGTCTTTTCAATCCCCTCTCGACGACTTGTTCTGTGGTTGGCGCTTCATCTTTATTGATCTCATTACTATTCTGAACAAAGTCTCCCATTTTCTGAGTTTTGATTGTTTGGCCTTCTTTATTCACCAAGCCTTGATTAATACACTGGCAAAAAGGTTGATTCGGGTCTTAATTTCATATATATAGGAGAAAATAGTTGTTAACAAACGGCCCCAGAACAACTTATTCTTATTGAGAGGTAAACAAAAATTATGTCACAAAATCCTTGCAACAACAGGTGGAAAAGAAACTCCAAACTTTACTAGTGTTAGTGAAATAAATTGTTCCAAGATAAATTGAAGAAATCAAGTCACCGCAAATCCCCATGAAAGAATACCTCAACACTCATTTGAAAGGCTGTTCTGCTTTTTTCAAATAAACTTACATCGATCGGTGTTCACGGCACACACTGTGATATTTCAAAGAGGAAACAAGGACGACTCAAATCAAAAGTAGAGGAAAAATAATGAAAAACTTACCAAAATGAGCCAGAGAGGGAGGCACAGTGTCCCATCACTGTGGAATTTCAAAGAGGAAAGGTCAACTCAAAAGTGGATAAAAAAACAATGTACACCGAAAAACTTACCAAATTGGCCAGTGATGATTGAGTAATCCGGTTTATATGTAAATAAATTTTGCTTGCGTTTGGCTTTGATATATACACACAATCCGATTTATTTATTTATCTTCTGAGAAATGAAGAAAGAACCAGATGTAGAACAGTTCTTGAAAAGTATTTAAGGTTGAAGTAAATCTCTCAAATGAGATAATCTGATACCATGAATGGGTTAATGCTCAGAGGGAAGACAGACTTAAAGAGCACCACTCTATTTATAGAGATTGAGTTGCACAGAGGGAAAAGTTACACCTTGTTAACACCAGGATTATTACACCCAAAATAACAACCCAAACATATAGTAATAGGCATCAGTAACAAAAGGAAGTCACTGCCTTTCTCAAATAAATCTACTGTACTCAGAAAAGTGATGTTTCAGTATGCAAAACTCATAATGTTGTTGGGAAGATGTAAGTGATTCACTAGCTCCAAGACGTGAGACTATATTTGTCAGCAACATTGTACATGACAAGACTTTCCCACACAGGGCCAAATAGACGCTCTCCTCCAATGGCAAATGTGAGAGCCCAGGAAGAAAGCAGCACAGTGAATATTGAAAATCCAACTGCTGATCTGAATACATCTGCAAGCAAAAGATTCACCATAACAAGGGACAGCATTAGAAGATGTGTACAGACAGACTAGGCTGAATGAAGAGATAGGGCTCTGGGACAGCTACTTAATGATTATATAAAGAAACTCCACCAAACCGTGTTTCCTAAAGCATGTATCCCTGAAGAGTGGCTGTGGAAGCCACTGCCACCCCCAAATTGATAGTCAAAAGCACAGAAATGTTTCAGGTATTCCCTCACTTGCTACTTAACTGTATGTAGAGGAGTGAAAAGAACTCGAGCGCAGATGGTGAGACACCCTTTGCTTTTGGGGGGTGGGGTGAGTCTATAAAGTTGAAATGTCCAACAGTATGACATTGTACAGCACGACACAATTTTGACCAATGAAACCAACAGGATGAAGAGGGAAGTCGACCTTTTCTATTTCCCAAATGCATTTTGAACTAATCACCCTTGTCATTCATGCTATTATCATCGCATTACAAACCACTAATTTCCCTTTGGTGGGTAACTAGTAAGATGCATAGGAGAGAACCATACTGTGTTTCTCATCACATTATGAGTAAGTACTCTGCAATACAATTTGCTTACGCAAGTGATTAGGCTAGAGGCAACAGAGTAATAGTAAGGGGACTTTCCAAAATTATACTAATAGGTATTTCAATTCTATTAACATCTTGAAGAAGACATACAAACTTGACCAAATAATATTTGTTCATGATTCAGATATAATTACCTTTCACGGAAAGGTTTAAAAAGCAAAAGAACCTAAAACTTCAGGATTCAGACAAAAAAACCTTTAAAATGATCCCCGGGCAATAAGGGTCATCCCAGTTGCATACCACGTTGACAAAACACCTACTGTTACTTTATCCCATGACTCATTTCTACCTCCAATCCAGGGAAATTTATGTCTTCATTTTTATATCGCAATAATTGTAGTATGCACTATTCTTTTTTGCTTCTAGGTTTTCTTAATCTTAAACTAATTTAACACAGTCATTTAAGCGTTTATACTAACCTAAATTTCTAACATTTGTACTTCAAAGAGCAGTAAAAAGCAAAATCCCTTATTTATACCTTCCATGTTTCGTCCCTTCAAGATCATCATTCTCATGAATTATTCTCCATGAGTACCTAAGAATGGATTTAGACACCAACTGTATCCTATTTGAGAAACACTTCCTAGTTCCAATTAATCCACCAAGCTTATGAACCATTATTGAAGAGGAGCAACTTAAGTGTGCAACTTTAATATCATAACAATCGATTCTAAATGTTCCTCGACCCCACCTTAAATAATGTAATCGTAAAGATCAGCCAAGACGTGAAAAATGAAGTGGCATTTGATAATTCAGACGATTATTCCAAATCAGCCATTAACCCAATTTCAATTCAAGATGTTAAATTGGAGCATCAAATAAAGCAACATCAATTTTACCCAACCCTAATAAAATGAAGTCTTAATAAAATGAATATAAGAATGACTTACAATGGCGAATACGAGGGAAGGAAGAAGTAGTGAGAACAGGCCAGAAATAGAAGCAATTAACAGCCCAAAGCCATGGAAGCAAGAGAAATCCAAATTTGAAGAAATTACGAGCATAACTCAATGACTCTTCTTCAGATAGTCCTAATGGTCCATCGATTGTGGGCCATACGTCTGCTAGTGCCTGATTGCTTGTTCTCCTTCGTCTGATTAGCCCTGCTTCTTCAGCTTCTGCTACTGCCGATGATCTTAATTCCCCGGTACTCCTTTCTCCTCCTGTTTCATCTGCCCTTTCCATCTCTCTTTCTGGAAAACAAAATTTTGTGTCTAGCTCAGGGACTTGTAAATGAAACCCAACAATGAATATTTTGTTCACCTATTTGTAAAGTGGGTGATGAAAACCCAACTAAAGGGAAAGGGAGGGAGAGAGAGAGAGAGATTTTGTTGCTTTTCCTTATCTCTGGGAGAAAACAGAGGATGTGAAGAAAAGAACAGGAAATTGGGTGGATTGGAATGGCATTATCTTCTTCTGCTGCAGCTGCGGCTGTAACTCTTTCTCAGAATTCATTGTCATGTCTCAATCCTTCATTTCCTTATCAGAACAAACTGAGAATGATTACTGAAACATATAAGAAATCATCATCATCATCACCATCATTGATTGTTAGAGCAGTAGCAAATTCCGCTGAGCCTGAAAAGCAAAAGACAACTACTACTACTACTCAGACTTCGAATGTTAAGCCATTACCAAAGAAGCCTGTGTATTCTAGTGATAATCATATCCTTATACTTCTACTTTGATTAATCTACTCTTAAGTGAAATGATTAGCTAAATCACTTATTTGCAGTGAAGAAAGGTCAAATTGTGAGGGTTGTCAAGGAAAAGTATCTCAATAGTATCAATGTGAGTCTCTCAATTCAGCTTTTTTGCAATGGAATTTGACATTTTTAGTCCTACATTTGAGAACAATGCCTTCCCTTAAGGCTTTTGCATGTAATAGCATTAAGTCAATGAACACTTCATTTGATGAACTAGTCTGTTTTCAAGAGTACTAGAGGTGGAAACTGGAAGAATATGTTCTTAGTTTAATTCAAACATCTCTATGGTATTAGGTCTGTGATTCTTAATCATACCCAATTATATGAACTTGTTTTGAGCTACTGTGGATGTTTTTCCTTTCCGCAGTACTTGTCAGTTGGACATCCAACATATTACACAGGCTTAGATTACATTTATGAAGACCGTGGCGAGGTAACTTATTGTGAAAATGTCTTTCCTCATAAGTTTTTTAGTTTTCTCACAGAATTTACTCCCTTTGCTATTATTTGAGAGTCTGAATTTAATCAAATGAATTTGTTCTTCCTTTTTGTTGATACTTATCAACTGCTTGTTGCTCATCTTTCTATGTAATACTATTAGGTTCTGGACTTGCGAATATTCGATACGGGAGAGTATGCTCTTGTAAGTTATATTATGCTTTTTTATACATTTGTGGTGAATTGATGTTGGACTGAATTCACCTAAAGGTCTACTGTGCAGAGTCTGAAATGTTTGAGCTACGAAATTGAACCTCATTGGCTATTGCAATTCATCAGAACCGCATACTGTTATAATTAGAATTGCAGAAAATAAAACTAACTGTGAATATTCCGAGATCACAACCTCATACACTGCTTTGCGTTATCTTAACATCCCACCGTGTGACTTACAGATTGCTTGGGTTGGGATCCCAACTGCACCGGCTTGGCTTCCTACAGACATGCTCATCAAGGTGCTTATATAAAACTTTAAAAAGCTGCAGTAACATTTTGATGACATTTTATTGTCTTTCAGTTTAAACTACTACTTAAGTGTTTCTTAAATTGTAATGATCAATTTCGCTTCATGTGCAGTCAGATAAGCTTGACTACGAGAGAATGTAACAGAAAGAGAGCTCGAAATGCCGTGCATGAGTTATCTTTGATCTGTTTATTATGCCAGATAGTGTGCAGTATTTGCGTCAGTTTTCATTGCTGTAATAAACGAATAAAATTTACAGTATGTTTTATATGAACTAAAAGTCAAATACTATTTCATGAATGTGTTTATGTATATAATGTTAAATCATACTTCATTGCACTATATGTATTTAATTGTATCTCATCGTGAACTCCCTGGAACGCGATGTCAAGAATTGATGATGTACGATATGTTGATGTGAGATCCTGTAACAGAGAACAAACCAAACAGAAGCTTGAAAAATAGTTAAGGGTTAGAGAAAATCACAGCAGACTTCAGTCAAACACACACACAGATAGATGGAGTCGCCTGTTCAACAGACTACCCTTAACTCGATATTTGTCGGGTACATCTCTAGGATAAAACCACCTGATACCAACCCAGCTAGCAAAAACTCGTTGGCCCGTTGCGAACTTAACAGCAGAATAAGAAAGAAAATTTTTTATCTACGTGCTCAAAACAAAGCAGGAAGAGGGGAAAAGACGACAGGATAGTAGCTGCGTCTGGGGTGATTGAAAATGAATTTTGTTTTTTTCTTTTATAGGACAAGAAGGCTTTTCATTTTTCAAACGGTAAGAAATATTTAATTCAAATAATTTAATTCGAAAACTTTAATTAAAAGATTTTTTAATTAATTTGATTTAATATCCATTAATATAAAACGGTAGAAATTATTTATTGTAATAATTTCAAAATCTAAAACCGTTGGATCTTTGATGGGTACACGCACTCGTAGGCACACGCCGAACGCACCCCCGCACCAATGGTCGCGCCAAGGGTCATGCCAAGGCACACGCAAGCTCCACAAGCCCGCGGTGCTTCGGTGCGAAGCACCGCACATGTGTGCATTTGCCCACTAGCCCATTCCTTAGTCCATATCCAATCCACTAGTTCTTTTTCCTTATATGGAACGTATGTGGTAATTAGGATAGACTCCATCCTTGGTTTATCCCATGTGGGACAAACCAAAGGTTTCTCATTCACATATAAGCGAAAAGTGGATTTGTTATTTCCACCCACAATATAGGCTAGTGACCCTTTGGTCCCATCAAGATAATTTTGGTAACAAAACAATTAAATTTGGAAATAAGCAATAAATTCACTTTTAATTCTAACAATCCCCCACATGAATGAAGAAAGCGATAAATCATAAAATCGGAAAACGAGAAATACCTCTTAAGCAAAAGGTGACCATATGGAATTGAGCCTTTGCTTAGTGAGAAGTACTGGAACTACTTGATGGACAGTGAACGCGATGTCTTGAACTGCCATCGTTTGGTGTAATTCATCAATAGCTCCTTACGCGAGATATCTCTCAAGAGTGCTGTTAAGTTCACGCCGTTGTGTCCGTTTTGGCCCTGGACATATCCCGTTTCTCAGAATGCTCTAGAGAATCAGCTCAATTCTCATAGGAAGCGACCCACTTCCTCATTCAGATAGGTGAGTTCTATCAAGAGTGTTAATTGCTACACCCCATTTCAATCTTAAATTGAAACTATAGAACTCATTAAGACTTTACTATAAGTCATCCTCACATGCAGTCACACTATCACTTCTACACCATACGGAAGGGACAGAGAAAATAATTCTCTGATAGTGTTTAATTTTTACCCGCCACATATTAGTTGTCTCATTCAAAACCTTGATCTTGGGATCTCCAGTCAGCAAGGTTGAGTATCCTTCATGGCAAGTTTTAATTTATGAGCTTAAGTCCCATCCCCCTCGATGCGTTACTAACTATCTCCTTGGACAAGCCTTTCGTCAAAGGGTCCGCGATATTCTCCTTAGACCTCACAAAGTCAACAGAAATAATGCCAGTTGAGATTAGTTGTTTTAGAGAATTGTGTCTTCTCCTAATATGAATAGATTTCCATTATAGTTGATGTTTTTAGCATTAGCTATTGCAGCTTGACTATCACAATGTATAGATATAGCTGGCACAGGCCTATGCCAGAGAGGAATGTCTTCTAAAAAACATCTTAGCCAAGCGGCTTCCTCTTCTGCTTTATCTAACGCAATAAACTCGGATTCCATAGTGGATCGAGCGATACAGGTCTGTTTGGAACTCATCCAAGACACTGATCCACATCCTAGAGTGAATACCTATCCACTCGTAGACTTAAACTCCTCTGAGTCTGATATCCAGCTTGTATCACAGTATCCTTCAAGAAAAGCGGGGTGTCTTTCATAACTCAAACGGTAGTTTAAAGTGTATTTAAGATACCTCAACACTCTGAAAAGTGCATTCCAATGCTCATGTCCCGGATTACAGGTATACCTATTTAGTCTACTCACAGCATAGGCAATGTCTGGTCTTGTGCAGTTTATTAAATACATCAGACTTCCTATGACACATGAATATTCAAGTTGCGAGACTCCATTGTCTTTGTTTTTCTTGAGTTTGCAAGAAGGGTCAAATGGAGTACTTGCTGGTTTACTATCAAACTGGTTAAATTTCTTAAGAACTGACTCAACATAATGAGATTGACTAAGACTGAATCCATTAGACTCCTTTCTAATTTTCATCCCTAGGATTACATCAGCAAGACCTAAGTCTTTCATGTCAAAGTTCTCACTCAACATGTTCTTAGTGGAATTAATGATTTCTAAGGTTGTACCTAGTATAAGCATATCATCAACATACAAGCATACAATCACACAGGCATCATTGACAGATTTATTGTACACACATTTGTCAGCTTCATTTATTTTAAATCCACTAGAGAACATTACATGATCATGTCATTGTTTCGGTGTTTGTTTCAAGCCATATAAAGACTTTTTAAGTCTACACACTTTGAGTCTACACACTTGTTTTCATAACCCTTCACTACAAAGCCTTCGGGTTGGTCCATATAAACTTCTTCATCTAATTCACCATTTAGGAACGCAGTTTTTACATCCATTTGATGTATTTCTAGGTTATGAATTGCCGCGATTGCAATTAGCATCCTAATGGAAGTAATTCTAGTGACATGTGAATAAGTGTCAAATAAATCTACACCTTCTATTTTTTTATAGCCCTTAGCTACTAGTCTAGCTTTATACTTTTTCCACAGTTCCATCTACCTTACGTTTTCTCTTGAAGATCCATTTACAACCTATGGGTTTGCACCCTGGAGGTAAATCTAATATCTCCCAGGTTTCATTCTGAACAATAGAATCCATCTCATTAATAGTGGATTCTTTCCACCATGGAGCTTCAGACGAAGTCATGCCCTGTTTATAGGTTTGTGGATCAGATTCAACTAAACAGGTTATGAAGTCTGGCCCAAAAGATTTTTCTATTCTAAGTCTTTTTCCTCTTCTAGGTTCATAAACAGATTCATCTTCTTCTATCGGTAAAATATGGCTAGAAGAAGGGACATCTAGGGGATCATCACATATCATTCGAGATTCAGATTTCAACGGAAACACATTTTTAAAAAATGTAGCATCCCTAGATTCCATAATGGTGTTCTCACCAATTTCTGAGTTTTCAGAACTCACAACCATAAACCTATAAGCAGTGGTGTGTTCGGGATATCCTATGAAGGCATAATCAACTGTTTTAGGTCCTATTTTAGTCCTCTTAGGTGGAGGAATAGAGACCTTGGCTAAACACCCCCACACTTTGAGGTATCCATAAGAGGGTTGTTTGCCTTTCCATAATTCATACGGTGATTTGACTGATCCTTTAAGGGGGCACTCTGTTCAGGATATAGCAAGCTGAGAGGACGGCCTCCCCCACAAGTTCGCCGGTAGTCATGAACTGATTAACATGGCATTCATCATCTTCTTAAGGGTTCGGTTTTTCCGTTCAGCCACTCCATTTGATTGTGGTGAATAAGGAGGACTTACCTCATGAATAATTCCATGTTGTGCACAAAAGTCTCCTATAGGGATTCCATATTCACCCCCACAGTCAGATCTAATGGTTTTAATTGTGGTGTTCAATTGGTTTTCTACTTCTAATTTATATAATTTAAATGCTTCTAAAGCATCATCTTTCCCTTTAAGCAAGTAAATATGACAGTATCTAGTACAGTCATCTATGAAAGTGACAAACCATTTTTTACCACCTCTAGTTTGGATTGATTTCATATCAACTAAGTCTGAGTGAATTAACTCTAAGGGATTAGAATTTCTGTGGACATTTTTCTTAAAGGGTTTCTTTGCATATTTTGATTCTACACAAACTTCACATATATGTTCACATTCCAAATTTAATTTTAGAATGCAGCAGAGTTTGCCAATTTGTTCATTGATTTATAATTTACATGACCAAGTCTACCATGCCAGATATTCAATGAGACAACAACATAAGAAGAATCAATTTTATTAACTTCAACAGAGGTTACAAATAATTTGTATAGGCCTTCAGCCTTATAGCCTTTCCCACAAAATCCTTTCCCTTAGTGATAATCACTTTCCCAGACTCAAATACAATCTTAAAGCCCTTATCATCTAGCACACCACTTGAAACGAGATTCTTGCAGATGTCTGGTACGTGTAAAACTTCATTCAATGTGAGGATTTCCCCAGAAGAGAGCTTCAGCGAAATTTTTCCTTTTCCTGCAACCTGTGCTGCAGATGAATTACCCATATAGAGTTGTTCTCCTCCTCCTACCATCTGATAGGAGGAGAACATGTCTTTACTTCCGCAGACATGTTTGGTAGCTCCAGAGTCTACCCACCAGTCTCTCACATTGGTAACTAAGTTAACCTCAGACACCGTGCCAGAAAACTCATTTTTACTACTTTCAACTAAATTTACATTTGTTTTCTTAAAATTCGCATCTTTGCGTTTTCTACAATGAATTGCCATATGGCCAGACACACCAAAAACATAACATGCTCCCTTAATTTTACCAATAGCAGATTTTGGTTTTTGAAAGGTACCTTTTCTTTGTGGGCCAGGCTTGCGCTTGTTGTGGTCCAGACTTAGAGTAGAAAATTTTTGTTCGAGAACGTGAGCTTTGTTTGACATGTCTCTTGCAGAAGAAACATTCTTGTCCTTTGAACACAATAATTCTTCAACTTGGATTTTCTTGCCCAATTCTACCATGAAAATTTCACCAGTTTCATGCCTTAGTCTTCTCTTGTATTCAGCCCAGGAATTTGACAATTTTTCAATAACAGCAGAAACTTGAAATGTTTCGTCAATAACCATTCCTTCAGCAATTATTTCATTAATAATTTTTTGCAGCTCCAGAAACTGATCAACCACTGATTTATCATTCATCATTTTATATTCCAGAAAACGTGCAACCATGAATTTTTTACTTCATGCTGTTTTTGCTTCATATTTATCTTGTAGTGCAGTCCATAAATTGTAAGCATTAAAATTATCCTTAGCATTGTAAAAATCATATAAAGCATCTTCTAGGCAGTTTAAGATATGATTTTTGGCCATATAATTACTTCTCTTCCAACTTTCTAAGTCCTGTAATTTTTCAGGTTCATTTAGAGACTCATCAAACGGCTTCAGAACCATATCATCTAGCATGTGGAAACTCAGGAAAAATAACATTTTTGACTGCCATCTCTTGAAGTCCTTTCCAGAAAATTTCTGAGGTCTGTCAACATCAGTCTTCACCATTGTTACAGAAGTAAATTTTTTAAAATAAACGAACTATCGAGTTAAGATTGTTGCTGTGAGATCCTGTAACAGAGAACAAACCAAACAAAAGCTTGAAAAATAGTTAAGGGTTAGAGAAAACCGCAGCAGACTTCAGACAAACACACACACAGAAAGAGAGTCGCCTTTTCAACAGACTGCCCTTAACTCGATATTTTTCGGGTACACCTCTAGAAAGAGTGTTGTTATACCACTAGTGAGGACAAATCGAATCCAGGATAAAACCACCTGATACCAACCCAGCTAGCAAAAATTCGTTTGCCCGTTGAGAACTTAACAGCAGAATAAGAAAGAAATTTTTTTATCTACGTGCTCAAAACAAAGCAGGAAGAGGGAAAAAGACGACAGAATAGTAGCTGCGTCTGGGGTGATTGATTGTTTTTTTCTTTTATAGGAGAAGAAGGCTTTTCATTTTTCAAACGGTAAGAAATATTTAATTCAAATAATTTAATTCAAATAATTTAATTTGAAAACTTTAATTAAAAGATTTTTGAATTAATTTGATTTAATATCCATTAATATAAAACAGTAGAAATTATTTACTGTAATAATTTTAAAATCTAAAACCGTTGGATCTTTGATGGGTACACGTATGCACTCACAGGCGCACGCCAGGCGCGCGCCAAGGCACACGCAAGCCCGCGACCCGCGGTGTTCGCACCACACATGTGTGCATTTGCCCACTAGCCCATTCCTTATTCCATATCCAATCCACTAGTTCTTTTTCCTTATATAGAACATATGTGGTAATTAGGATAGACTCCATCCTTGGTTTATCCCATGTGGGACAAACCAAAGGTTTCTCATTCACATATAAACGAAAAGTGGATTTGTTATTTCCACCCACAATATAGGCTAGTGACCATTTGATCCCATCAAGATAATTTTGATAACAAAACAATTAAATTTGGAAATAAACAATAAATTCACTTTTAACTCTAACACGATAACCACACGTATATACTGGTGGTATACGAAGAATGGTAAGTATAAAAAGGCAGGTAAGATTGCAAAGATCTCTCTATTTTTCTGGCCCAAAGGTTCAAAACAATTCAACAACCATAAGATAGTTCCGAGTAGTATTGTAGTGGGCAGATTTTCAGAGAATGATTCATGTAGTAAGCAAGCAGAACATCTACGTCCAAGATAAACCCCAAGCTACATAGTTAACTCATGGATTACATCTTACCTGCGAATAAGAATCTTTGAGCACTGCGATCTTGAGTGAGTATAACATTTATAGGGGATGCAACTTAATCATTTTTGAGGAAATTGTATAAGTTGAATATGCAGGTATTAAGAAAATAACATTGGAGACAAGACCACGAAGAAGAAGAAAAAAACAAATCATATAATAACTTGCTTCAATTAATTACAACTATTTACTTCTGAAAGACGATATAAGATTCATGGAGATAATAACGAGATTAACAGTTTTTGATAGCTAGCTGTTGTTCATATGAATTTCTCTATGGATGCAGTTAATGTAGATTTTGGAACTGCACCAATCACACTATCTTTTTTCTCTCCATTTTTGAAGAACAACACGGTGGGAATACTTCTGATCCCGAATGTCGTAGCGACTCCAGGGCTGTCATCAGTGTTTAGTTTGTAACAGACTATCTTTCCTGCATATTCTTTGGCCAGTTCATCAATTACAGGTGCAATCATTCTACAAGGTCCACACCATGGTGCCCAGAACTCCACCAAAACTGGGGTTGTAGTGTTAGCCATCACCAGATCCTCCCAGGTCGCATCGTTCACCACAGTAACTGCTTCATTTGAAATACATATTCATTTGATATATACCAAGGATATGAAAATGGTCACACCATATTAACTGAGAGCTACTACTGTGAAACAACAGTAATTTGAAAACTACAATATAGTGAGTAATCAAGAGTGAGAGAAAGAGATTACCTTCATTAACAGCTTCTTTGGCTTTGCACACAACACTGGAGTTGCGGAAGTTGGGATGACCACCAGAGTGTGAAAAGGGAGAAGAGGAATTTGGAAGAGATAAAGAAGTATAAGTAGTGTTAGATTTCAATCCTCTGCAACTAAGCTTATCCTTCGAAATCAAGAAAGGATTTTGATGTTGAGCAAGAGAAGCTCTAACGCTAGATATGGTGCTCACCTGAAAACTTGTGATTTCCAAAGCCATTTTTTAATTAATTGGTACTATGTTCTTCTTTTTTTCTAAAAAAAGATTGAAGGTGGGAGGAGAGGGATACGTAAGGTTCAGATAGTGAGAAAAATCATTGATTTTTTTTTCCTTTTCTTTTCTAGAATTCTTGCTTGTCGTGGATATTCCTGTTGCATTGTAAGGTGCTTAAATGCCCAGAGTGCGTGTGGATGAGATTTCTCCTGAGTTTCACTTATTTTGTTTCTTTCTTCATTTCCGTTTATTTAGTTTTGTCCCTTTTTATTTGCCTTCTAGCTCCGAGGCCGTGTGCCCTGGTGATACTTGACCGACACAGCCTCAGGACCAACAAGCCATGCCTGCTGTTTTAATGTATGTCGGGTGCGTGAGGGGGTAGGTCGTTTTACCCCTGAAGTAGATTATCTTGCATTTGATAAAAAAAGTAAAGAAAAAAGAATTGCAAGAAAATCAATGTATGGTTGAAAAAATCAACGCTGACTAGTGACTATTGTATGTTTTCTCGTGTGTGTGTGTGAATACCTATTGTATGTTGTTGCACTGTGATCCTTCATAAGATACAGGAGTATTATCTGCAAAGATGTTACAATCAGCAAAAAAGAATGCTACAACTTAATTTTTTTTAAAATAAAAATATCTATTTATCATTATATTATGCCTGTAGTGGTAAAATATCTACGTGCACGTAGATGAATTTGAGAAGAGGGATCATGAGAGTAAGTGAAAGAAGAGAAGCACCCGATAGGAGCTTTGAATCCAAGTGCGGTGTTCAAAATATCTACCACAACTAAGAATGATCAAGACACATGGAAAGGAGCCAAAAGAATGAACGACCAAGTTCAAAAGAGCAGACGAAGCACTAAATGCAACTGATGGAGGATAGAGAAGATGTACAGTGAATCAGAACAAAATGGGACCCGAATATTTGGACGCAAGGATGACCAGCTCAAGATCGTCAAGACTATATTAGAGCCGAATTAGCAAAGTGTCGGGGGTTGGGCCCGACTACAATACAACGAATGGTATGCACTCGCTCAACACTGTAAGTTTGGTTGTATTAATATTCATGCCTACAAATTCATAACCAAATTATTGAGTGGCATAGGATTTTTTGAGTGGGCTAAGTACATACTGTGACAAAGTTTGTGAGCTACAATTAAAGTGTGAGGCCTAATCTTTGAGAGTTGTAATCTTTTCCATCAATGAGAATTAAAGTATTTCTTCCCGTGAACGTAGCTAAACATACTGAACCATGTTAATCTTTGTGCGTGTTTTCTATTAGATAACTAAATCTTTTCATGTGTTTGTAGTCTTATATTAGCTAAGTTGGTTTCGTTTCGGATGTGGTAGTTAGATTTTTACCTACTACATTTTGGCGCTAGAAACAAGGATTGGGGTTATTTTGTTGAGTAACTCTTAAATTTTGATATGTAGATCAAAACTAAGATGAACATCATTATAGAAAACAATGATTAAGATAAATAAATTCTACATATCAAATTCAAATGAAAACAATATAAAAGAAAAGACAAACCGATATAACGTGGTTCGGCACTAATAGCCTACGTCCACGGATGAACCTCGTAAGGTGATTTGTATTATTGATGATCTTCAGTAATTACTGAGATGATTTACATTTACATGTATGATTCCTATTTATAGGAATGATAAATCAATAAACCTAGAGCAAACTAACTATGTTGACTAGGTGAAGCTTATCTAGATAGAATACGCAGGATTTACCAGTAAGATTTGTTATTGACTTAGTCTTCTGAATATCTTCAGTGCACGTACCTTGAATGCACGTGCCATATATTCCAATACCCCCCTCAAGTTGAGCCAAATCTTGCTTTCAGAAAACAAATTAAGGGGTTTCTGAAAGCGAGAATAAAAAAAGGATAGGTGCAGAGACTTATGGAAGTTGTTCTAATAAATGGAGTTGACTGCGTTGGTAGAGGAATCCTTCTATTCAATTTGAATTTAAACTCCATAAAGAATGAGGGATAAACTTATATACGAGACATACGTATACGTACTGAAATATCAAAGATTCTATTAATGCCGCCCTAAAAAAAATACATAAAAAAAAAACATAAAAAAGAAACATAAATAAAATAAAATTGTGTGAATCTATTCCAAGTTGAAGGAAGAATCGAATATTACGGAGAAAATTGTACTGGACAACTTGAACAATCTCTTTCTCTTCAACTTTGATTTTCGACTGCTGCTGCATTTGATCTTCGAACATCAACCTCTTTATTTATCTTTATTACTATTTTTCATAAGTAACCGAAAGAAAAACGTAATTTTTTATTTTATTTTTAGGATAAAGGGTTTTGGAAGAATGTCGAAAAATAAAGATATTTTTGGAAAATTAAGATATCCGAAAAAAAAAATGATATTTTCGGAATTAAATTGATATTTCTAAAAAATATTTGAATTGATTGACTTGGCCTGTATGTTCAAGAAAGCCAGATGAATTATTGCTTTCACCTTAACAGACTTTAGACTTATGGCCTGTTTGGTTCGGGTAATTGGATTCCTAGGATTGGATTCCAAGAAATGGATTCCTTAATCAAAAAAATAATGTTTGGTTGGGGGGAATTGAATTGCATGGTAATCCAAATATCTAATATCTCTTAAATACCCTTACTCTTTGAAATTCTATTACCTACACTAAAATGTTCAAAAATTCAAATTTTAAAATTCAAATTTTGGTTGACATAATTCAATTACATGGTAATTGACATGCTAATTTTAAATTTTTAAACTAAAATATTGTTTGTTATTGTTCAAAATGCAAAATTAAAATTTTATGATGATAAAGGATTACTAACAGAAAAATCCTTTATCAAAATGCAAAATTAAATATTCAAAACACAAAATCAAATATTCAATATGCAAAATTAAAAATTAAAAATCCTATTCAAGTTGCAAAATTCAAAATGCAAAATTAAATATTCATTTTTAACTAACTAAACGTCTATGTCTAAGTCTATGCGCAGTCCATCTTTCCCACATTTGATCAGCTAACTCTTTCCTCTGAACAGCCCAATAATCCGAGGAATCAACATATTCTATCATTCGACTTTCTTGAGGAGAAACCAAATTAATCGGTCCATCTTCATAGTTATCTTCCGGTAAGAATTCATCCATAGGCATTTCTCTCCTGATGAGGTTATGAATCAAACAACATGCCATGATAAAACGACAATGTATGTTTATCGGATACCATGATGGGATCCTAAGTATTGCCCATCTCATTTTCAACAGTCCGGAAACTCGTTTGATCACATTCCTAGCCCTACAATGTTTCATATGAATAATTCTTCAGCTGTCCTGGGTTCTAGACCTTGCTGCCATTCCTTCAAATGATAATGTTGACCTCTAAAAGGAGCAAGAAATCCTCCACTATTTGGATAACCGGCATCGACAAGGTAATAGTAACCTAAAAAAGTCAACATGTAAACAACCATCATTATCTTAATAAAGAACACGAGAATCACCCACTAATCCGCGGATTTGTAATTCAATACAGTAATAAACTTACCATGTGGAACTTTTAAGCCATTCTTTTTGTATATTGCTTCCCTAAGAACACGAGAATCGGCAGCTGAACCTTCCCATCCAGGATACACATATATAACCTCCAAGTTTTGGGAACATACACATAAGACATTGGTAGCAATTGAACTCTTCCTTGTACGATACCTAGGCTTAGCAACACGGACACTAATATGTGTTCCATCTAATGCTCTTAAACAATTCTAAAGGTAAACAAGAGGTTAATGATTCATCACAAATGAGAATTATATGTTTAAAAGAGATTAAATATCTAAATTCAAGTTCATACCTTAAAGCAATTCCATCTCTGGTCAACAGAACTTGTAGCCACTGCTACGGGTTCTTTAAGCAACTCCCCTTGAAGCCTAATAACTCATTTCAAGACCGTGTTCACATGTCTACTAATGGTTTCTCTGGATCGCTTGAATGTAAACCCTACAACTCTATTCTTATGGTGATGTTCAATTACATACAAAAAGATTGCGACCATTTCCTCAACATCACAGTTCCTATTATATTCTAGTCCGCTAATAGTGCGCAACTTATGACAAAGAATTTGAAAAGTACGTCTATTGAGACGAAGCTTTGATTTACATGTTGTGTCACTTTTGTAAACAAGATCTTGCATCACCCACAATCGTACAATAATCATTTAAAAACGATTATTGGATCTCAATACAGAACTTTGGTGACACAATACATATGAGTAAAAGTAGACATAAAACAAAGTTACAACATCCATTGTTGTCCTAACATTATCGGTCATCATTTCAAGTTTTAAAATCTTTGTCAGCATTAGAGGAGCCATACTGGAAAAAACCAAAAAAAAAAGACACAAAATTCAGTTAGAACAATATGACAAAAAACAGAAATCTTTTTATAAACAATGTTCAGTAACTTTGTTACTGGTGCCTACATGTGAAAACCCCCTGGAAAACTGACGTTTGTTTGTGAGACGGCAGTCAAACAGCAACCTCAATATGGCCATGAAAGTTTACTGGTGCCTACATGTGAGTGTTTGGTATCTAAACATCGACAATGTGTTTTGTAGATAATGTGTTCCCGTAAAGTCAACAATCGTATGTTCATATACAAAGAACCAGTTATGTTCCAGTGGCCAGGAATGTAACTGGTCATGCGTATCGTACAAGATGCAAAAATGAAACCACCAATTCTGTATAAACATGATAAACAGATTAACAAAATAAATTTTAACCAACCTAATACACTAATACTACATAAAGTGAGGTATGTCATGGCTAGAACCAGACTACAGGCATACTGCGGACAGTAGAGATCCTTTGGAGTGGTTGGCAGGGAAAAAAAAATATCTACAACTGTGTATTATTTCAAATTAGTTGCAAGAAAGATAATTCTAATGGAGAGATGGGTGATGGTTTCTCAAATATACAGTAGTAAGATGAAAAATACTAACTAAATTATCTCCTCCAGCCACTATCAAAGAGAAAAGCAGTAGCATTTTGTAACCCAGCAAGGCAATATTAGTTACCTGGCTATAAATTCTCCCACCAAAGTTTCTTTGCACCAAAAGCATGCACACTTTCAAGACTTGCACACTCAAGCAACAACGTACCTCTCCCTCTCACTGCAAATAACACGGCAAACCCCTAGTTCAGTTTTCAGCCTACATAAAATTCTAGACACGCCTTATAGACCTATACAGATGAATCTCATCAACAAAATGAAGAGAAAAAATTGAAGAAAAATGAAAAGTCTAACAGTTTGACATAGTAGGCACTTAATTCAGGAGAGAAGATTAATTTACAGTTAAAACGATTGGTTATTTATAAACATGCATCTACCTACGATTGGTTATTTATAAACATGCATCTACCTGTTTGTTTAAAAATAGCATGGTAAGGTCAGTCAGTCCCTATCATGGTAATTTAAGGTTAAAAATAGCATATAATTGACAAGTTGGACCACATAAACAGGTATCTAGCTA
The DNA here is from genome assembly GCA_023531435.1 of Papaver californicum. NCBI lineage: Eukaryota > Viridiplantae > Streptophyta > Magnoliopsida > Ranunculales > Papaveraceae > Papaver > Papaver californicum. The sequence continues at coordinate 9,999,289 of JAJJMC010019063.1, forward strand.
ATTTACATGATTTGAGATTTTATCACAAAATCAAGAAGATTTCGATCAAAAAATGACCAAATTCTCAAACATTCAAGCAAAAGCACTAAGTAAACATTCAAAACCCAAACTCTAATCTCTATCAATGTTACTAAAAACAAGAAGAAGAAATTAAAAGTGGGTGGGATATTTCAGAAAACACCTAATAAGCAGCAGCCAATAGTTTTGTAATATGCGAATGAATGAATGACTGAGGATCATAGGGAAATGAAACCACACAACACAAATTAAAAATATTGTAAGATGTTGAAAATATATAGGCTTTTGATCAAGTGGGTACTGATTGATGTAAAGAAAGAACTGTAACTAGCTTTGATTCAAGAGTTGTTAGTACATACATGGAATGTGGGAGAGTCCAACTCTTTTTCACTCTACTTAGATTAGAAATTTAAGACAACTAACTTTGATTCAAGAGTTGTTAGTACATACATGGAATGCAGACTCGGAGTGCAGATAAACCTATGATAACTTATGTAACATGTGTAAACTGCAACAACCATTGGAAGTTTTATTGCCAAACATAAGCCTGCCACTTTTGTTTTGTTTATTTAATCATATGCACCACAATTTTTATATACAAGTTCAGGAACATGCTTAAAAGTTCAGAGTTGGCAGGTTTTTACTCAATGGATATTTGTGACGAGGTGATTAAATAATATGCAAAGGAATGTTGGGACATTCAATCAAACAAAATATCTTCAACCATGCAACTTGGTTAATTAGAAATAATAAAATAGTGGGATACATGAAAGATGTGTATATTGCGCAAAAATTTAGTTGATGCACGATATTGTTCTATTTATATTGTATTCATCTTATCGTCTTTCGTGTTGTACGCATAACCGATAAGAGATGATATTTTATCGTGGGCTTGTTTTCTTTATTAAAAGATGACATACCTTATCATACACATCCTATATTCAGTCCTGCCAAATTAGCTGAGCTAATGCGGGCTGACGGATCATCAACAATTATTTTAACTAATTGAGAGACTCTGTCTGCTAACCTAGCTCATGAGATGAAGAGTATTCGGGTATATATTGACATAAACAAATTTGTGTTACTTAGTTTGTTTCGTTAATAGGAACATATGTCAATATATCGATAATTATGTAAGTGCGTGACTATTTCTAATGGTGTTATGGTTTCTCTGTGATGCTGGAAGGAACCATTTGTGTTCCTTTTCCGTAAGCAAACGCTTAAATCTAAGGAAATATTATACAAGTCATAGAGCTTCTAACTTAACTAATGTTGATATTTCTTCACTCCAATCTTCCAGAAACCCAACTCCAAGAGGATCAAGTTTTAATCATACTTATTTTTATTAATGGAATAAATGTGAGCAGTAGATAGTCTAATTTCCATTTTGAAGACATTGCAGTTATACCCTTCAAGCATATCACGAGCTAAACAAACAAAATCAAACAAAAGATCATGCTAGGGTCATGTTAACGAGAATTATTAAGGAACATGACTGGTAATCAGATGAAGGAAATTGCTAGTGGAATCTAAGGAAAGAACCAAAGTGCATCGACCCCTCAAACATACATTTATCCAACAATATCATTAGAGAAAACTGAGAGAATAATCAATTTCAGGATCTTTTATTCATCCACTATAAACTCTGACAATATAACTTCTAAATCAAAATTGTTCAAAAACCTAAATGTACATGGAAAATAAAAACAAAAACCATAGAAATAGATGCTTGTCTTGCTGTCGCAGAGCAATTCTGCTAAAAAAGGGTTCCTGTAAACCCCGATTTCATAACCGGTTAGAAAACCCTAATTTAAATCGAGCAAAAAAATCCCCAAATAGGAACAAACATTGAGCATCCACAACAACAAAACAAAGAACAGATTTATGGTGTCTGAATTAACCAAACATAGCAAGTAAAGGAAATGAAACAGATGTTTAAGAAAGAAAGAGAAGATTCGAACCTGAAACAGAGAAGAAGACGTAGAAAATCTGGACGACGTTCTGTACCTATGGTTGGTTCTTCGTTTCTCTCTCTCGCTGAGATGAAAATGAAAAATGAAACTTACGATTTTGGTTTTGTTTGGAGAGTAATCTAGTACTTTCAGTAATTGGATTATTCCTTTGATTTTATTCCGGAATTGGATTACATTCCATAGATATCCCAATGGAATGAAAAAGAAGGATTATATGGGAATTGGATTCTGGATTTTTTTGGGCTGTTTGGTTGAGGGTAATTGGGTTGATTCCCTTAGAATCCAATTCCTAGGAATCCAATTACCCGAACCAAACAGGCCATTAGTTTTGTTTCATTAGATAGTCCAACTGATCATACTAATGAAGAAATTGTAGGTGATGCGAAATACAACATCAAAACTAAGATTCATCGAAATGAAACAATCATGACAGAAGCATAGATTGCTTGACTGGATAATATCATCAACATGAAACAAAACAGCAATTAGGAATAGCAAAAAATACGAAGCTCTTCCTTGTGCTAGATTGTGAAGATTGATTAAATTAGGAAATAGGCTTTATTCAGAGTACGAAACATACGTTTCCCTAAAAATTCATGTTGTTAACAGATTGAAAGGAACTTCTTTTTTATCATTGATAACATCTCATTACCTTGTTTGACAGAGATAATGATTATAATATTTGAAATTAAACAACGATTTTTAAATGGACTATTAATTAAGATCGATAAAAAATAGTGAATCGATTGATGATTAAAGGATTTAAAATCCTGGCTAAATTATGGTTTATGGGACTAATTTTGTTCCTATCTAATTTTGTTCCTAACTAGGTAAAAGGATAAGGGGTGCTAAAAAGGGTAAAACTACTAAATTATTCTTACTAATTAAAATTATATTTATATCCTTATCCATAATATTTTCAATCTATTTTTATTTCCCTTAAAACCAATCAAAAATTAGAATCTTTTTGTTTTTCAAATCAATTTACTTTTTGATTCAAAAATTTTGGAATATTTTTTGGGTTTAAGAACAAATGGATAATAAGGCACTCATATGATGGTCGATTGTTCTTGATGTTCTTCGTCAATAAAGAACATCAGCCAAGAATCAGTGGATGTTCATGCCCTCGTAAGTCGATTCTAGATTGATGTTCTTCGTCAAAGAATCGGCGTATACAAGTGCTCATATGGACCTATTTTTTGCCCAGAATCGGTGGATGTTCATGCACTTATCCACCGATTCTAAAACCTCAAAAACAAGAGTTTTTTGTACACTTTTTCACCTAGAATCGTTGGATAAAACTCTCCGTAAGCGCCGATTCTAAAATTCTCAAAAACGGAGTTTTTCTGTCCAAAATTGCGTTTAGAATCGTTTAATGTGAACCACCCGTATCCACCGATTCTGAATACATCTTTTTCTCCAACTGTTTTGCACATAACTTCTTCGTCCGATGTCGGAATGAATTTATTCTTTTTGCGTTAAACTCGTATTTTCATTCTATACAAGATAGAGCTAAGAATTCCCGGATTCTGACAAGTTCCATTTGATGTGTTATATACTTGGATGTCTTGTAATACTACATGCAAAGATGGATGGAAGTAAGACAATCAATGGAACTTGTCCAAATCAATGAATTCTTAACTCTATATTGTAGAGAATGAAAATATGAGTTCAATGTAAAAATAATGAGGTCATTCCGACGTCGGACGAAGAAGTAATGAGCAAAACAGTCAAAAAAATGTCAAGTTTAGAATCGATGGATAAGTGCATGAACATCCACCGATCCTGGGCAAAAAAAATCCAGAAAAACTTTTGAATTTGGTTTTTTTAGAATAAGCACACGTAGGGAACCTTATCCATCGATTTTGGGCAAAAGTTTATGAAAAAAAAACTATTTTTTTGAGGTTTTTTAACAATCGGTCGATTTGAATGTCAATATCGACCGATTCTATAGTGTGATTTCTTAAAATAGGTCGATATGAGCACCCGTATACGCCGATTCCTCATGTTCTTCGTCAATGAAGAACGTCAACCTATAATCGGCTTACGAGGACATGAACATCTACCGATTTTTTGTTGATGTTTTTTAAAAAAAAAAAAAATTCTCAATTATTTATGTTTTGATTATTCATTAACAACATAATTTCACAAAAAAAACAATTAATTCATAACTAACACGATTAATTAACATTAACTAAATATATTAATCATTAACATAAATAATTGGATAAGAGGTTTTGGCATTTACTTTATAATGATCATATTTCGTTTTTTAGTTGTAGGGCCAAAATTATTCCCGTAGGCCCCAATTTAACCAGGTTTAAAATCGATTGATCTTATCTTTAAAAGAGGAAAGATTCAGGTCACATGAATCCTAAAACCTCATAAACCCTTGATAAGAATTATATAAAGACTTGAATTTTAATGAATGAAATAAGACATCTTTTTGATGATGTCGAAATAGAGAGTCGATTGTTGGTACGACAACTACAATATATGATACCAACAACCCAATCAATTAGCATAAAATTGATATACGCAAAAACCATAGAGAAACCTAAAAAGAAAATTTGATAGGAAGAACAAAGGTTGATGCAAAATAAGATTAAAAAAAAATTAGATGCGGAAACGATTGGATCGAGAGCATTTATGTTCTGATACCATCTTAAATTTTGATATGTAGATCAAAACTAAGATGAGTATCATTATAGAAAACAGTGATTAAGATAAATAAATTCTACATATCAAAATCAAATGAAAACAATATAAAGAAAAGACAAACCGATATAACGTGGTTCGGCACTAATGGCCTATGTCCACGGATGAACCCCGTAGGGTGATTTGTATCATTGATGATCTTCAGTAATTGCTGAGATGATTTACATTTACATATATGATTCCTATTTATATGAATGATAAATCAATAAACCTAGAGCAAACTAACTATGTTGACTAGGTGAAGCTTCTCTAGATAAAATAAGCAAGCTTTACCAGTAAGATTTTTTACTGACTTAGTCTTCTGAATATCTTCAGTGCATGTACCTTGAATGCACATGCCATATATTCCAATAGTAAACTTGTGGTCGAACTTGGTGACTGTTGGTTGATCTTGGAACACAAAGCATCTCTAAATATTTTTCTCAAGTTCGGAAAGATTCCCAACAGTACAAAAGGTTTGTTGTGTATTTTGAGGTTAAAAAAAGGTTTTCTTTTACCCTGTGTATTTGTTTATAAGCTGCAAAGTCGTATATCTATTAAAGATTTGAGGAACTTTTTTATTAGGATTTGAAACTTGTTCCTCTTAACTTATTTCCTATAACCGTTTCTGTGCGTACAAAAAAAAGGGGCGGGTACTTATAAAAATCCATTAAAAGATGTTCAGATCTGAAGCTTCTTAGAGCAAAGCCAGTAGGGTGGGAATTTTGGATAATTTTCCAATTACCACCCCACAGTGGGATGGGCAAACCCAAAAAACGACTTGGCAAATGGGTATTTTGGGGGTTTGCTCATCGAGGCTCAGGTTAAGTCGATCGTCTAGGTTTGAGACGGTCGACTTATGTTGAGACACTCGACCCAGGATTGGCCAACGCTCGGTTCAACTAGATCTGAGTATCAGCCTATCCTGGGCCGAGTGGCTCAATAAGATTCAACAACGGTCGAATCTCAACGACTATAATTCTCTCCCTATAAATTCAAACATTTTCAACACCAAAATCACACCTTCTCCACTAAAAAAATCTTGTACTTTCACTTTAATCTTAATTTTTTCATCTCAAACTTTTGATCTCAACTTATGGATCCTGAAGTGGAAAATGAAGAAGCACAAATGATAGGGGAAGTATGGCTCCAAGAAGATGAAAGAATTATGCTACATATTGATCAAATGGATGAAGATTCGGACGATGATAGAAGGATGACTAACCATATGATACAATTATACTTAGGGAAAATACCTCAAGATCCAGAACCAAGAGGCGTATTGACAAGAAGATGGACGTGGAGATATCAAGAGGAAGGACATCAACAAATGATACGTAATTATTTTATTAATAGAAGTGTGTACTCAGATGAAGATTTTCAACGTCGCTTCCGCATGCCACAACACTTGGTCATGCGGGTTATTGGAGAGCTTTGTCGGGTAAACCCTAAATGCAACTATCCATTCGATGCACTAAACATGCGAGGACATAGTCCTGAACAAAAGTTCATTGCATCCCTAAGGATTCTAGGTTATGGTGTGTCGGCGGATACTTGTAGTGAGTATTGTCGTATGGTAAAAATAACAGCGTACAAAAATCTCAAAATGTTTTGCGAAACTGTAGTCAACCACTTTGGTCCACTAATGCAAGATGACGTCGACCGATTACTAGCTGAAAACACCAAAAGAGGATTTCCCGGAATGTTAGGTAGCCTTGATTGCACACATTGGGTGTGGCATGGATGTCCTTATGTATGGCAGGGTCAGTATAAGGGCCACTTCACCAAACCAACTGTTGTTTTGGAAGCGACGACCTCTTATAATTGTTGGATATGTCATAATTATTTTGGACTACCGGGTTCAAATAACGACATCAATTTTTTGCATGAATCGCCTATGTTTGAAGAGCTGAAGTATGGAACTGCTCCAGCTTCAAATTTCACCATCAACCGCAATAACTATCAGAGTGGGTATTTTCTGGCGGATGGAATTTATCCACAGTGGTCAACTTTTGTTCAAGCTTATGCTCAGGTAGCCCATGGTGAGCGTGAAAAATAATATTTTAACGGGAAGCAAATGGCGGTTAGGAAGGATGTCGAACGAGCATTTGGAGTTTTGAAGCGGAAGTTCCATATAATTTGTGGATCATATCGTTCATTAAACCAATAGAAATGAATAGGGTTATGCTCACCTGCATCATTTTGCATAATATGGTAATTGAGGAAACCCACCGGGATCCCAGTTGGACAAGTTATCCACATCAGGATTTAAGAAAACATGTTCAACCCCTTCACAGTGTGCCAGCGAGAGAGTACAGAATGGTAGAAGCGAGAATTGAACACAGAGGATTATATGCTAGGCTAAGGGAGGATCTCACTGCACACTTGTGGGATGATTTTGGAAGAAGAAACCCTCACATGATTTAGTTTTAGTTTTTGGACCTTTTAGTTATTATTTCAATCATTTTATTTCTTTTAATTTAATTGGATTTATGTAATCTAGGTATCAAATATTGAAATTACAGATCAAATTGGTGAGAAAACAACACTGCAATTGAAATGAAATTTGATTACATCGAAATTGAAACATTTAAAAAATAAAACTAGCACTAATCCAGTGGAACAATGGCATTACTGATATCCTTATTCTCCTCCTCATCAGAATCAACGTCAATTGAATTTGGGCATTGTTGTGCCTTCTGTGTTCAATTTTTTTATTTCTTCTTGCCAGATTCGCAGTTGCGTCTGATTCATCTTTGACGTGCCCATTCCCATGATTCCTCTCATGTGAGCATTAAAAAGATTTTTTTTAAGAGACTTGCGACCTCTCCTAATTTCTGCAACCATTTTCTTGCGTTCTACCATTTTATCAATAACAGTCTTTTCTTGTTTTTCAAAAAATTCTTGGAAGTTGACATTTGAAGTTAAAGATTCAGTGGCTTCTTGAGCTGCCTTTCTGATCCTTTTAGCTTTCTTGTTGCCTGGTCCATCATATCTTTCTGTATTTCCTTAACTTTAAGATTACTATTTGCATGCTGGAATACACCTGCGTTGGGTTGTGGGGCTGAGCCTGTTTCTAGTGAAGACTAAGTAGACGGAGACCCTTGAGAAACGATTTTCGTTTCGTAAGGGGATTGTTTTGGTACTTGATATCCATTCAAAAGTTCGGGGTTAAATCGGTTCAGGACTTTGAGAATATGGAAACATTCTTCGAAGTTGAAACCCGAACTTTCTTTGAGTTTCCATGCCTCTCGAGTTTTTCGCATTGCAATTTCAACATTTAAAAATTAGTCATACAACAACTTGATAAAAGTTTTAAAAATCAAGAATACAATTTGAAATGCAACTAACTTACTACATCGGCTTCAGTATCACCGTTTCCTCTTTGGCAATTCACTTTCATCATCACACCTACCCAAGCCCTCACGGCTTTACTGATTACATGAAAATGACCCAACAACCCGTTGAAGTCACGTTTATTTGGATTCCTAGTTTCCTTATTAAATAATTCAAAAAAATTCTTCCAAAGCGTTGCAGCCTGTTGAACAATACCATTGACAACATCAAGCTTACATGATACATATCCTCTTTAAATAGTTTTATCTTCGTTGAGATTAAACCTTGGACCGCGAGGCTTTTGTGAACCCTTTCTTGATTCAGTATTCTATGTTGGTGATAAGTTGGCAATTGTTTTTTCTGATTTTTTTAGCAGAAGTTGAGATCAAGAGTTTGATATGGAAAGATTAAGATTTAAATGAAAGTGGAAGATTTTTGGAGTGGAGAAGGTGTGATTTTGGAGTTGAAATTAAAGGGAAATAAATGAGAGTCGTTGGGATCTGACTTTTATCGAGGCAACCTGAGCCACTCGGCCTAGGTTGAACCGAGGCTCGGTGCAAGTTGAACTGAGCCTCGTCTCAACCTAGGCCGAGCGACTCAGGTTGCCTCGGTCGGTTCATATTGCGTCTTTTTTCCTTTTCTCCACTGCCCAAAAATGAGTTTTCCCATCCACCTGGCTTGACGTTTTGGCAAATTTTCCAACGCCCGTTGGAATTGCTATTAGAAACCTAGTCTAAGAAGAAAAAGGTTTGAATTGTCGAAAGTGAAAGCTCAGGTAAATCCAGTTCTTTCCTGGGTAAGTAACTCAACAAACAAACTTTGGGAATGACGATAAATATAGGTTTTTATGCTCATACACAGTATGTGGGGCTCCTTGATTATCCATCTTTAGGTTCAACTAAATATTAGTGTTCTTATATAACTACCCTAAGGTTTATCAGATGAACTGAAAAGATTTTCCATCTTTTTAGGTCTAATAAAGTGTTTTAATTAGTGGAAAAACATATAAAAGGGTGAAAGGGTAAATCGTAAAGAATACGCGAGATCAAAATCGTACAAGGCTAGCCTAAACCAATTAAATGGTCACTAAACCTTGCTTCGGTCACATAAAATGAAAATGGTTGATCTTGGGGAGGGAAGCAGATAAGGATGATATTAGAGCTTGGTGAGTTCTAATCGGAGTACTTGAATCTTTGTGGCAGAGTTCAAGTAGAGAAGGTGAAGTTGTTTATGACAGTCTGATGAACTTCCAAACAAATTATTATCTTTAATTTGTGTTGTTCTTGTTTGAAAATAAAATAAGTGATATGTTTATTGTGTTTGAACTCTTGATCTCATAAGAAGTGGAAGAGATAGAGAGATAATGAGGCGGAGAACGTGGTTGAGAACATGCCCATTATTATTGGGAAGATTCTTAAAACCGTAAATATCATTATGGCTGAGAGAATTCTGTAACTATAATGCTCATTAATCCCTTCTCTAGTAACATTCCATTTAGTTCCTTCTCATCGTGGGTGTTCATTATACCTCACAAACTATAAAACTCCATACTAATACCCCAATGAGTATGACATGTTTGATGTCTCGTATATTTAATGGTTGGGGTCATGTAAATGACTTTGCGAATAATCTTACTAGAGTTAAGTCTAACAGAGTTAGCAAGTCTAAGCTTGGAAAGGCCCAAGATTGAGAGCGACAAGACTTGGAAATGGCACAAATTTAGAAGTAGTTAACATGGATATGCGCAGGCTTGGGAATGACACGATTTTGGAAGGGACCAAAGTCAAGATTATGCAAAAGTTCTCAAGGACCGAGCATGAGATTGGCATCATGCTCTCGAGGAATAAGCAAGGTTGGCGCCACGCTTTCAAGGAACAAGCAAGGGTTGGCATATGCTTGAAGTGACTAGCATATCATCGTGTCCCTGAGAAACGAGCATGGCATCATGTCCCTGAGGAATGAGTGTGGCATGGTCCTCGGGGACCAAGGCTTGGTGGTTGAGCAAACAATGGTCCACGGGAAACAGGGATTGGTGGTTGAGCAAGGCATGGTCCTCCGGGACCAAGGCTTCGTAATTCTGATACGGGAAAAGAATAAATTTGTAAATTCAACATTTTTTATATGGGATAGATAAATTTACAATTTTCGCCTCTGTCAAGATTCCACCATCTGCACCAAGTTAATGACATTCCAAAAATAACATGTTTAATTGTATGAAAAATATTACTTGTATTGCTTGCAGGTGGATCCGCCACTGCCTAGGGATGCATACGATACGGTTCGGCTCGATTTTTTACAAAATCGAGGTCCAAAACGACATATGCCTGGTTTTAAATTTTGGAACTGATACTTGCGCCGACCTTGTTCAGTACGATTGAGAACCGATACCTTCCAATTCGGTTCGGTCCAGGTCTGGTTCCCTCGGTACCATCTCTTGTCCAAGTTCCATTCAGATTTATTTTTTCCAAGGTATCCATCATAGCATTTATTTAATTAGAGCAAGGGCTATGTGTATAGTGTTCTTCTTCAAAGTGAAAGAGTTTCATCCAAAAAGAGCTAATTAGACTCTACTATGGGTAGAGAGTTGTGAGTCTTTTCCCCAAAAACTATCACCCACTCCTTCAATCGAAAGAGTGGTCGCCAGTCTTCACTGGACGACTGAAGTTTACCCATCAGGGTAAGATTTGTTTCCAAACGGCTGAAGTTCACCTGTTTAGGTATTTTTTTCAATATTAAATACCTCAGAAGAGGGTCCTACCTAGGTTTCAATTATTAAAATAAGTAAATATATTACCTGAACGGATAATTTTTTCCCGTCCAAGTGAAATATATTACCTAGAGGGGGAAATTTCACCCTTTAACCTATTAAACCCATTGTCCTATATTGTGAAACTCATTCCTCCGCCTAGTCACTCCTTCGTTTGAAAGGGAAAGAGTGTTAAAACACTCTATCCCATAGCCATTGCTCTTAAGAATCATTCATCTTTATAATCTATGTGACTTCGTGTCAGGTCCATAGAGTTTAAAGCTTACAAATTTTAACTCAACTACGCGAACTCAAACAAATGTTATAGGCAACAAACTTAGACAATGTTTAAAGCTTTGTGTGCTCCCATTTAGCTAATGAGCTCTCAATATTATGATCTATACAAGATGAAGATATGGTCAAATGAAAATCTAATTAGCATATGCCGAATGTTCAAAACTTCTCACACATAAACAATCTTTATGGACCTTCAAAATCTTACTGCATTGCCGCATATTAAATAGTACAAGGTTTGAACACTGTTAGTAGTTATGGCATCCCAAATCAAGTCTATTTAAGATATTATGTAATACCCGTTATTTCATTTCCCGTTTCATTGGGTTCTACCTGACTTAGCTAACCTTGTTGTTTAGGTTGTTGTTTCCTTTTCCTTAGCCTAGGTGGGTTGTTTGAACTGGAAAAACTACAAGTTATGGATAGAAATATAGTCACCTAATTAATTTTAACAAGTAAATAAAATTAAGAAAAAATGAAAAGATAATTAAAATATATTAAATAAAACAATAAATATGTGTATTAATAATAATAATTATCATTAGTATTAATAAAGTTTTTATAAAGAAATTTAAAGATTTGAAAACCAAAAGCTAGGTTATAAAGAATGAGAAGGAGAGAAAGCTAGGGTGTTTAGAGAAGAAGGCTATGGAAAATCAAGAGGATATTGTAGCTAAAATAAGGTAGAATGCTAAACCCTTTCTCTGTTGGTGTTTTTTTTTTGGTGTTTATTTCGTATGATTTTGTATTGTTAGATTTCAGTAATTTATTCGCATAAATATGTATCCCTGATTGATGATCATGATTCTTATATTAGTAGATAACATTATTAGGTATCTCTGGTTAAAGTTTGAGAATAATCCACCGTAAATTCACCGTTGAATGTTCGTTTTAATTTAGATTATGATTTTTAAAATTTCTGGACAGTTTCGCTTTATCATGTTTTTGATTTAGGTAACCTTAATGATATTGAAATGATTGTAGCTTTAATAAAAATTGTAGATTTGTATGATATCTTTTATTGTGATTTAGATTTGCTCAATTTAAGATTAATATGAATTTACTAAGAATATTTTGGTAACATGATGTGATTTGTCCAGTTTTTAAGGTGAATTTGTAAATGAAATATCTTTTGTTTAAACCGTTGGTCTGCAGTGAATTTTGGATATGTTGCTAAATATTTATTCATGTATGCTCCTATAAGATTTGAAGACGATCAGACTATGTTGTCAATATTAAAAAATATTGTAATACGCCTGCAGTTAGTTTGTGTGCTTAAATGCTTGAAAGAAATTCATGTTGTTTGTCCGTATGTTATTAAGCCATGGTTGCTTGTATTGTTTGTAAAAATGATTTATAAGAAAAGGAAATGAGTTCATGTTTTACCGTTATATTGAGCATGGTTTCATGCTAACGACGGGTAATGATCCCCGAGAGTAAAACGGGTAATGATCACCGAGAGTTAAATGAGTAATGATCCCCATGTAGGAACTTATGTTCTTAACCATCGATGGCGGATGTCCATGCCGGATAAACGATAGGTGGAGTAAGAACCAAGGACATTTGTTCCATGAACACATATGTTGAAATCCAATTAGATAAATTGTTTGAAATATTATTAATATTGTGAAGTCTTATTTTGAAATCTTAATTAGATGATTTGTTAGAAATAATATTGGTATTGTGAATTCATGATTGAACTAATGAATTAAATGATTTGTTGAAAATAATACTTGTGTGATAATCTTGTTGGTTGAATATATATATATATATCATTGATTGATCAAAATCATATTGTATACTCATGTTGTATGTTATTGACTCATTGATATAGTTATTCATGTTTTGAGATTGTGAATGCATTCTACTGAGCTGTCATCTCACCCTAATTGACATTTTTACAGATTTTTCGGAAGTTGAAAGTGGAAATTAGAAACGTGTAACTTAGTGGTTGCTTTGTTTTATTATAATTATTTGAAGTGTAAATTGATTTCAAATGTTGCATTGATAATATTGTTAAGGATAAAATTAATCTTAAAAAATGATTATTGTTCCTATTGATCTATCTTAAAATATTAATTTTATTTAATTAAAAATAAAGATAAAAATTTAAATCTCGTTCCGACTATAACACCATGAGTTCGGATCTTTATATAAGTCTGATCCTAGTCTGGAACTCGGGGTATTACAAGTTCCATCCATTCATAATTTCTCGAAAACTACAAAATTACACTATGTTGAAAATTGTACATGTATTTTTTACTAAGTCAAATCCAATGTAATGGATTCTCAACAGGATAAAATTTCAATAAGGGCCTGTATCTTAAGAGTATAATCTCCTTCACCTCTTGTTCAGTACAAATATGGTTGTTCAGAGGGATGTCTTGTATCTTACTAAAATAGGATTTATATCACTGATCAGGAAAACAAAATGAGAAAGCTCTCTATCTTTTCGGTTCTATCGGTACGTATCTTTCTCGGCTCTCTCTTGGTACAGTTCGGTCCGGTCGGGAATTAGACTAGAACTGGTACATGTCCCGAAGATCTGTCGATACTATCTTTTGGAACCATTACCTGGGTCGTTGAACTCGGTTCCGGTTCTGGTCTGATCTTTTGGTTCGGGTTGGCTCTTGTGCGGCCCTCAAATTTCCTTCCTTTTAATCAGAGATGGCCCTTAATAAAAACCAAAGTTACCAAACCAAACACCTCCTAGTGGACAAAAAGAAAGGAAATGAAAAATGAAATAAAAATCCAAGCTATAACCGTTCCCTCCTCTCCTTCTCATGGAAGCTTTGAGAGAATAAACAAAGAAAGTTATTTATTTCTACAGATAATCGATCGAAACTCTCTCTATCCTGTGATCTAGAGGCAAAATTATAGAAAAGAAAAAATGCCGATAGAGATGCCAAAAGGATTACCTTTCTCAGTGGATACATGGAGCCTTTCTTCAAGAGGGAAAAGACATCATTTTCTAACTCATGCTCACAAAGATCATTCCGCGGGAATTTCTAACCATTTCCCATACCCTATTTACTCTACCGATATCACCAAAAACTTGCTTCTCCAACAAATTCCCCAAGTAGGTTTTCTTCTTCTTTTCCCCGATCTTTTTGAAGTATTAAATTTCGTTTCTTTATTTCTTAATTTTATGTATCATTTGCAGCTTAATTCTTCATTATTTGTCAGAATAGAGATTGGGGAACAGCTGGTTCTGGATGACCCAGATGGCTCTTTCTCTGTTACTGCTTCTGATGCCAATCACTGCCCAGGTACTGCCTCTCATTTAGTTCCATCCAGTATTTTGTTATAGAATAGAACGAATCTTGACTGGGTCTGTGATCTGTACAAAATAAACTTTGAAACTACAAATATTTCGAACTTGATTTTGATCTGAAAGAATTGGTGTCCTTGTAAGTTAAGGAAGCTCAACAGATCTTTGTGAAATCTCTCTACATTATTTTTGTGGGTTAGGAAGTGAATCTCTAAGTACACTAGTAAATGCATCTCCAAGAGACCTCTCTGGATAGCTAACAAATCTATTTATTTGGGTCTCTTAGAGATGCTTGAGGAAGCTCATTTCCAAGGAAGAAACTAACCAGAAATGGTTTCTTGGTGCACATTGCATCGTAGATTCGAAGTTAAAGAGTCATGGAAACTTTGTTGAGTTAGCAACATTTCATGTCGCTTTGGGAGTCAAGGTATCCTTCTTTTGATGTTTTTTTGGTGTAAAATAGAGATTTTGGCCTCAGTGTTTACAACTCATGAGGCTTTATGAACACACTTTGGTTCTTAGTAGAAGATTGTTTTTCTCTGGGGCTTCTTTGGATTTACACGAGAAAGACATTGAAGTTTTTATCAAATCATATGTCAGGTGAAGCTACGTAACATTTAATTTGTAGAGTAGGTACAATGTAAACGTGGAGTTTTCTAAGTTCAAAATTTAATTTTGATTTCCCTCAACATGGGCACAAATGGATAATCATTCACACAGCTGATGTATTTGCAAAATAGATAACAATTTCTGTCAAAGAAATTTCAGAATTGGAATGTCTGTGTGTTCTAAAGATTCCTCATTTCATTGAAATCGTAAGCCAAAACACAGGTTCTCACTTTTTCCTGCTGTACATTCACATGATGGAATACTTGATGACTTTCACTGGTTTACTGGTTTGGCGGCCTCTAAAACCAAAAGTTAAACTGCTTGTGTAATATTTGCCAAATAACCCAGTACACTTACACTTCCAGCTGATGGATTAATTTACAAATAAATGACATCTTTAATCTTCACCTATCTTCATTGTTACACATATTTATTTGACTTCTCTCGTAGTTCTCTCTAGCAGCTGGGGGGAGATAATAATGTTATAACTACTTCTCCATTCATTTCATACATCTGGTGAACATTTGAGTTACTGCTAGCAAGTATAACACTGTAGAATTGCTCTTTTGCATGAATTTTTAAATTCACATCATCTCTAGTTTGAGAAACCAGTTGAGGAATTATATTTTCTTCTTTGTGATACTTACAGGAGCCGTGATGTTTTTATTCGAAGGAAATTTTGGTAATATTTTGCACACAGGAGACTGCAGGCTGACCCCTGACTGTCTCCAAAACCTACCAGAGAAATATTTAAGCAAGAAAGGAAGAGAACCGAAGTGCCATCTTGATTACGTATTTCTGGACTGCACATTTGGGAAATCTTCTTTAAAGATTCCAAGCAAATACTCTGCCATTCAACAGGTATATCTCAGCTTTGACAGGAACTGCAATTCTTACTTTTACGTTCTCTTGTCAAGCTTTAAGCTTTTTCTTGTATGTGTTTCTTAGACCTATGGAATTCATTGATGTGCATATCTATCAGCAATTAAAACTGCATCAACGTTTTAGTACGCACGTAATAGATAGATATATTTTGTTTGGATTGTGAGCGCATTCCCAACTGATATGCGCAGCTTTCTCTTGTAGAACTAGGGTTTACTTGGAATCAAACCAAGGGCTGATTGTTTGTATTTTTTGAAAGTATTTGACTCATCGTGTAGGGGTAACACTAGAGGCTAGGACTCTGGTTAGCGACCCGGGACTAAGGACTTAGAGCTTAGGACTTTGACCCCTAGAATTTATATTTGTATAGTTAATATTTGAATTATTATTAGCATTATTAGTAGCATTACTATATTTTTACTATTTCTTTTATTTTTCTGCTTCTGGTTTTTTGGAAATTTTGACACGGGTTTCATTTCTAGCCTACCCCAGCTTGGTTGGGACTAAAGGCTTGGTTGTTGTTTGACTCATCGTGTGGGCATTTTAATATTGGTAACAATATTGTCTAATGATGTGACTTAATGACAAAATTTGTCAAATCTACAAGATAATGGGGATGCAGATTTTGGATTTAACTGTTTTAGTGAGAATCATCTATAAGATGAATATACTACCTCCACCACTAAAAAGACATTGCTATCCCTATCTCTTGGATATGCGGTATACATCGGCACATTACTAAACTTTTATATACCAACCCACCCAAGTTTGGATTATCAGAACTCTGTTTTTCCCTCCTTTACTGATGTGCAAATAGATCTGCTAGCCCTTACTTTGAGAAATCATATGTTGCTGTAAACAGAAGTTAAAAACACTTGACCCTCTGAAATGTGAGATAAAATGTCCTCAAATTGTAGTCTACTTTACTCGAACCATGTTTTTCCCAGGAAGAAGTGCGGTTCCCTTTTGTGACCCAGATGCATAAAAGTCTGATACTTGTTGGGTTGGAATTGATGAAAAAACTAGCTTTCAAATAGCAGGTTTACATGCATGAAAATTCTTGATATATTGCACAAAGTTGTGATTCTTAGTGGCTTGTCTGCAGGAAAATTATAAGGTGGTGGTTTTTATGAGAAAATGTCCAAGCTCCTAATATTGCAATGTCTTAGTGGAACTGCTATGTAATTATGTGGACATGTTAACTTCAGAAATCCATGTCAGTGAATCTTTTAACAGGAGTTTATTTTAAGCAGGTGATCAATTGCATATGGAAGCATCCAGATGCTCCTGTTGTTTATCTATCGTGTGATCTTCTAGGCCAAGAAGAAATACTTGTTGAAGTATCTCGAACATTCGGGTGTAAGATATATGTTGATAAAACCAGCAATGGAGAATTCTACCAAGCTCTGACACTCTTAGCTCCAGAGATCCTGTCCGAAGATTCATCTCCACGTTTCCATGTGTTTGTAGGGTTCCCAAGACTATATGAAAGAGCAAAAGCTAAGATAATAGAGTCAAGGGCTAATTCTCAACCAGACCCTCTCTTTATCCGGCCATCCACACAGTGGTATGCATGTGAAGAGGAGAGTATGGAGATCATTGGTTGGAAAAAGAAACAGAGATACAATGAGGCACATAGAGATGCATTTGGTGTTTGGCATGTTTGTTATTCAATGCACTCATCGCGTGAAGAACTGGAATGGGCATTGCAACTTCTGCAACCCAAGAGAGTTGTTTCAACAACACCTGATTGTCGAGCAATGGAGTTGAAGTATATTAGAAAACAACCTTCTTACGGCTCAAAGGTAGCTTCTGATGATCCTCTTTGGAAGCTTCTAGATATTGGTTCAGAAGTAGCTCCTACTCTGTCTTCACAGGTAACTAGCTGTGTGGCATCTTCTCATCAAGAGGAGCATCCAAAACCGACTTCTGCAGAAGAATGTGAACCTCAGCTTAAGAACAACATGGGATCGTCTAAGAGCAGCATAGAAATGCGATTGAAATTATCTCCTCCAAACACAAGACCCCCTGTCACGTTATTTGGAAGAGCAAGACAAGGCCTCCAAAATTCTGGCTTATTGGTCAAAGAAACGAAGAAGATAAGCATCAAAATGGAGAACCCTCCGGAGATTATCTCCTCTGTGGAAAGTGAAGAAAAAGAAACTATCTTGTTAGAGGATGACTCTGTTGAAGTACAATTTAAAGGTTCGGAAGAGGAAAAGAGTGAGGTGGTAGTAAAAAAGAGTGCTGTGTCACCAATGCATTCTTCCATTGGACAAACGTCGTCCAATGGTGGCTTCTGTGAAAATATGCGGAAGCTGTACAGGTCAATGAATGTTCCAGTACCTCGTCCTCTTCCCTCGTTGGTGGATCTTATGAACGCTACTAATTCTGCGAAAAGAGCAAGGAGGTTGAACTTATAGACTATTACTCGAAATCAAACCGTGCTGTATCGGTACGGAATTTATGCATAATTTTTTTACTAGGGAAAGAAACTGCAATGCAACATTATTTTATCATGTAATTGATAACTTATTAATGAGATGAATCAACTTGTTCATGACAATTAAACTCTAGCAGCAAGATGCTTTGTTACAGTCAAGCGCCTATTGTGCCATTGAAAATCAGAATTCAAACTCCTGGCAGATCTAGAAATTTGTCGTCTGGAACATTTAGGTTCTCTCTAACATGCGAGAGTATACATGAAACAATGGTTCTTGATAAGTTTATGCAATTTTCACGTACTCTCTTTTCAAATCCATGAACTGATGCAACATCCTCTTTCACTTGCACATGCCAGAGATTCGGGTTCATGGCGACTTTTCTTTCTTTCTATTTTCGAAAAGGAGGTTAAAACCTTGTACATTATAACCTCTTGATTTTAGCCACACCGTGCTATGGTAAGATAAATTTTATTAATTAAGCATAACAGGTAGTAAAACACAAAGGTGATCAAGTTTGGTGTAGAAAAACTCCTTCCATATTATTATTTTTAAATAAAACTATTTGAAATAAAAATAAGATAAAAACCTCATTTCAATTTATAATGTTTAAATTTAGTTTTTATTATTTTTCAAAATATCAGTCATGTCCTTCCCTATATATTCTTCGTTCCTTTGAAAGGAAAATTTTGGTGGAAGTGAATATTTAGAGAGAAAAAACCATATCTTCCCCTAGAAATCACATTCAGAGAAAATTCAAGATCTTCTCCGGCGGTGTCTTCGTTTTTTCTTAGTTTTTAGGGTTTCAATTCTAACATTCAAAGATTCATGTCGATTTAATCAATATTTGCAACTCATAAAGTAATTTTTAGGTTCAAATTGACTGAATAAGAAGATATAAACTATAAGCTACAAGTTTAACTGAAGAAGAGATCTGGTATTCGTTTCAGTTTAATTGAAGAAGAGAAAAGACTTTACAGTTTCAATTTGTTCTTTGAATCATTCATCGGAGACTCAAGATCAACTTTTCAGTTGAAATTAGATGTTGAATTAAAGAAGCCAACTGAAGTTATAGTTTATTCTTCGAATTGATCATCTTCTTATTCGGATTAAGCTATTGTAGTAGTCGAATCATTCATCGGAGACTCAAATTCAACTTTTCAAGTAATTGTTTTTTCTTTTGTTTTTTATTGTATTTTGAATTTTCGAGTTGATTTTGATTATGAAACTCAAATCCATTCATTTTTACAATGTTTTTGTTGATGTTGTTGATGTTCTTGTGCAAATCTATTTGGAATGAAACTTGTTATGTTTGTTACTGTTATTGTTATTTAAATCATTTTTTTTTGTTGATATTCACATCTAGTGAAACCTTTTATGGTTTCATACTTTGTCCTGTAGATTATGGAATCTGTTCTCGTGGTTATATCGCACAAACAGGATACATTATCGTTTTGTATTGGTCTACAAGCATCTGTTGTTGATTTGAAGGGTAGTACATGTTCAAGTTGGTGTCAATTCTCTCATCTTTCTATGGAAATTTTGCACATAATTGGTGACCAACAAAAGGTTATTCATTGTGATTCTGATCTCCAATCGGTTGCTCTATTTACTTTGTTTAATAAGCTTCCATCTCTTGAGTTGCATGTAACACATAGAGCTGAGTGTTTTAGTTTAGGAAGTTCAGGAATTATACCTTTTGAGCAGGCGGGACTTACAAATTTAGTTGATTATGATATCCCTAATAAAGTGAAAGAACCGTTGAAGTCTGCGATTTGGTTAGGTATTCGTCAGGGTGTTAATCAATTGTTTTCGGGAGGTGTTGGACAAGTTTGTTGTGATTTGTTGAAATACCATGCAACATCTGGGTATTCATTCAAGATGGCAAGGAATGAGAAGTTGAGGATCGGCGCATGTTGTGCTAAGAAGAAATATGAGAATTGTGAATGACATATATATGTTGTTTCTATTGATGGTGTTGAAGGAAGTCCTTTTATTATCAAGGAGTTAAATAAGCAGCATAGTTGTGGTGGTGGAGTTGTTAACAGACCACATGTGTCGAAGAAACTAATTAGTAGTATGATTCTCGATGAGATTAAGTAGAATCCAAAGAAGAAGACGAAGGATATTATGGATCAGTTTACAAGAGAGTATGGCTTTGACATTAGTCGTTACTATGCATATCTAGGGAAAAGCATGCATTGAGTATTACATGGGGAGAGAACGAGAAATCATTTATGTTCTTGAAAAGGTATACCAATAAATTGACTGAAACCAATCCCGGATCTCATGTTGTTTTGGAAGTTGAAAATGTGACTCAATTCAGAGATTGTTTATCTCTTTCGGAGCATGCATTCATGGATTTAATTATTATCGTCCTTTATTATTCCTTGATGCGGCCCATTTGAAAAGCAAATACCTTGGTCATATTATGGAAGCAACAGGTCTAAGCGGGAATGACGGTGAGGTTCTCAAACATTCTGTTGGCTTCATCATTTTTTTCTTTTGGTTTCATCATTTTCTTTTTTCTGTTGGTTTCACCATTTTTTTTTTGTTGTTGTTTTCATCATTTTTTTTTCCTGTTGGTCTTTTTTTTTCTGTTAGTTTTTATTTGTATTTTTATGTTGAAACTTTTTTTGTTGTTCTGTTTGTGTTCATAATGCAAAAATCTATCCTTTAGCTTATTTGTGGTTTCATCAGAGAATGATGCGAACTGGAAATGGTTTTTGGAGAATTTGAAGGAAGCCCTTTCTCATATGCGAAAAAAATGTACTTTTGTGAGTGATCGAAGTAGTGGTTTGGTGAATTAAATTCATGTTATATTCCCTGATGTTGTTCATGGGTGGTGTTTCTGGAATATGAAAAATAATAGCAATTCATACTTACCGAAGGCCAATAAGGTTTATAACAATTATGTATTGGGATTGTTTGAAAAATGTGCGTATGCTAATACACATACAGATTTTTGAGAGAATTGGGAGAAGTTGATGCAGGTCAAAAATTAAAAGTTACAAGATTATCTTAGTAGAGTTCTGGTTAGGGCTGCACATACCCGAGCCAACCCGCCAACCTGACCCGCACCCGCCCATTTTGACCCGACCCGCACCCGACCCGCTGATAAACATGTCGGGTGATAACTTTCATTACCCGCCTTCTGGCGGGTCGGGTGCGGGTGAAACCTTCTCTCACCCGACCCACCCGCCCAACCCGCCAGAAAATCACACGTGAGTTTGGCACGCGTGACGTGAGGTATTTTCACTTCATCTGTTTGTTCTTCGATCCAAAGAGAAGAAAAAAAAAACTCTTCATCTGTTACACTAACACAGGCAAGAGGCGAGAGGAATTGTTCTTCGATCAGGTAACACTCTTTCTTCATCTGAACTCCCATTTTTGTTAAGTTTGTGAGTGAATAACATTCTTGTTTTGGCAGTTGCAGAGACTACCTAACCTAACTCGAAGAAATAGTTGCAGACCTTCATGAAGAAATAGTTGAAGAATACTAAAAAATTTGAATCAAATTTTACGTCGAAACAAGTAAGTAAATGGAACTCAGACCTTCATTTCCCATGAACCACCTAATGTTTTGTATTAATTTGTAAATTGATGAAATTAAAATTTTAAGGTTCAGTAAAATTTGGTTTTTTCTTTTCTTTTTCTGTAATTTAGGGTTTATTAGATCTCCCAGAACAAATGATCCCTCTTTTAACATATTTGCCTTCCACCAAAACCCCTAAATCTCTGTCTTTGTTTTTGTCTCACCCTCTCTGTTTCTAAATCCCTCTTTTGGTGGTCTGTGGTGGTCTGTGTCTGTGCTAACTGATACCTGGTGGTCTGTTTGTTGACAGGGTTTTAATGTATGATGCAGTAAACTTTTTTGTGATCTTGTGTGTATAATGATGCCAACAGAGCCTATGAGATCTTTTTTTGTTGTATGCATCATGTCATTTCCCCTTATTTTCTTTTTTTTGTTCAGTTTTTTTAGTTTAATATATTTGTATTCTTTTGTACTTCTCCTTTCAATAATGTTCATCTTGTTGTTTATTCCTTACTGTTCTTTTACAATTTCCCTTTGAATTAGTTCTCTTAGCCTGTTCTTAGTCCCTGACAAGCTTTTGAACTCCAACAGTTCTAGTTTAGTCTTATATCTGTCTATATTTTGTGACTGGATTGACTCCTGAATTTGAATACTTCTCTGTTGCTTATTTTCAGGGTCTTGTTGCTTATTTAGTTTGATCCTCCAGTATAAGCTTTAGTGTTTAATTTAGTTTGATCCTCCA
>JAJJMC010019063.1:10021842-10071354 GCA_023531435.1 Papaver californicum
TGATCCTCCAGTATAAGCTTTAGTGTTTAATTTAGTTTGATCCTCCATCTTGTTGCTTATTTTCAGGGTCTTGTTATATTCTTTTGTATATAGTGATCCTTAATACCTTCATTTTACATTAGCTGGGGAATTATCAATATGTTTAATATCCTAGTTGTCTTTGCTCTGCCATCTCTCTGCCTTGTTTCGTTATTCGCGACTGCTCATAATTCCACATTAGATCTTCTGACTTGTTTTTTTTTGTAGATTACCACTTACAGTTACCACCATGGTTGAAATCTCAGAAGAGGATTCTTGTTCAAATATTCCAGTTATACAAGCAATCGCAAATGGGACCTCCATCTCAACGTCCACCGAATTCCATAACAGGGACATGGAGTACAGCTGGGTCATCTATGACACCATCTTCTCAACCTTCATCATCTTGTGGAGTAAGCGACAGTTCAAATAAGAAGCCTAGAGTTAGTGCGAAAAAATCTTGGGTATGGGATCACTTTGATATTATAGAAGATAGTGCTAGAGCAAAGTGTAAGCACTGTCCAAAGAGTCTGGGTAGTTACAAGA
This sequence comes from Papaver californicum, assembly GCA_023531435.1. Classification (NCBI taxonomy): domain Eukaryota; kingdom Viridiplantae; phylum Streptophyta; class Magnoliopsida; order Ranunculales; family Papaveraceae; genus Papaver; species Papaver californicum. The sequence goes on from JAJJMC010019063.1 coordinate 10,022,407, forward strand.
TTGGTGGTAAAACACATGGGACTACCAATCTTTCTCATCACTTAGAGAAGTGTATTGACTATAAGAAATCATTTAATAAGGAACAGGGACAACAAACACTTGGTTTTCAGCCGTGCAAGCCGGGAGAGGAACCACAGTTGGTAGGGGTCACTTTTTCTCGAGAAGGTTGTAGGAGACCGCTGATTAGGTTTATTATTATAGATGAAATGGCTTTTAGAATTGTTGAAGGCGAAGGTTTTAGGGATTTTGTAAGTATCTTGAGCCGAGATTTAAGATTCCAGGTTGTATGACAGTGTATCGTGATATATGCACGTTGTTTTTGAATGAAAAGGTTAAATTGATAAGTTATTTCAAGACAAATAAGACAAGGGTATGTCTTACTACTGATACTTGGGCATCGATGCAGAACTACAATTACATGGTTGTAACTGCCCATTTTATTGATCGGCAATGGAAGCTGCATAAAAGAATCATCTGTTTTTGTTTGATTGATAGTCATGAAGGTAAACAAATAGGTAAGGCTTTAGAGAAATGTTTTCTGGAGTGGGGGCTTGAGAGGGTATTCACTGTCACTCTTGATAATGCATCTGCTAATAAATCTGTTATTGAGTATTGGAGTAAAAGAGTTGAATAGTTGGGGTTTTTCATTAGGCGGAGCTTCCTCACGTGGGCAGATAGGTTGGAGGCATAAAAACCTGCCGAGCATTCCGTCCTTCCCCGGTTCCGTTGCTACCGCTACCGCGGGCCTTACGCTAAGGTAGCGAAATTCCTTGTCGGGTAAGAATGGCGCCAGCTAAAAAACTTAGGAGTGATTGTTAGATGTGCGGCTCACATACTTGCTCTTGTCGTTAAAGATGGTTTGAAAAAAGTATCATACGTCGATTCACAGAATCAGGGCAATGGTAAAGTATGTCACGAAATCTCCCGCAAGATTGAAGAAGTTTATGGATGCTGCTGAGATGACAAGGATAGATTGTAAAAAGGGTTTAAATTTGGATGTGAAAACGCGGTGGAATTCTACTTATTTGATGTTGGTTGCTGCAGAGAGGTATGAAAAAGCTTTTGAAAGGCTACATGAGTCAGATAGGGCATTCCGTGAGAAGTTTTTTTATGATATTCCAGTACCATCTTTTGTTATGGGTGACGGTGATGACAATGTTGATCTAGATGCTGATTTTGATCTAGATTCTGACGATGAAGAAGAAGAAGTTGATACTCCAGAAGAAGAAGTAGATGTTGCTCTTAGAAAATCCAATAAGAAGATAAGGCCTCCAGTGCATGCTCCTGAAAGATATGATTGGTGCAATGCCAGAGTTCTGATTCAGTTTCTAAAGGTATTTTACAAATCAACTGTTGCTTTTTCAGCTTCTACATATGTTACTTCCCACTCATTTTTATTGGAACTCGGTACTGTTCGTCAAGAATTAAACGATTGGAAAAATAGATACGATGATCCTTTCTTATGTCACATGGGCGATGTAATGTTGCTCAAGTACAACAAGTATTGGGGAGAATATGAAAAAATGAATTCGTTGATGTTTATTGCTATACTTCTGGATCCACGAGAGAAAGAACAAGGATTGTATGTGATTGTTAAAGATTTAGTTGTGCATTACGACCCTGTGACAAAACAAAAAAGGGTAAAATCTTTGGTTGATAAAGTTAAAAAGGATTTTGATGAACTGTTCATAGCTTATAAATTAGAATATACAACTGTAGAAAGTGTGATATCTTCATCCGAGTCTGTAGGTAATAGTTCTACTTCTACTCAAGGTTCTTCTGCTTCTAGGAAGGCTAAGTATATGGAAGGAAGAAATAAAAGCAAAAGCCAGTTGAGTACTGTGGAGGATCATAGGAGATCTGAGGTGGAAAGATACTTGGTTGAGCCGGTCTACTCTCCAACCAATGATGATTCTTCTTTTGATATATTACTTTGGTGGAAGATCAACTCTGCAAGGTTTGAGATTTTTCCACTCATAGCCAAAGATATATTTGCTATACCTGTTTCTTCTGTTGCTTCTGAATCAGCTTTTAGTACCGGAAAACAAATTTTGGATCCTTTTCGAAGTTCCTTAAAGCCTAGAACACTTGAGGAATTAATTTTATTGCAAAATTGGTTACGTACACCAATTGACAAAGATTCTTCTAGCCTTGGAGTCGAGGAGGAGGAGGTTGATGTTCTTGAGTCGGGTATAATTTGTACTTCATGGTTCTTAACTTCTTATATTATTATTACTGTTGGTATTTTTAATTTTTTTCATTCTAATTGTTCACTTCTTTTGTTGCAGAGCTATTTGGTAACCTTGTTGCTTCCTCCATCATCATAGATGATGATTGATTCCTATTCGGTGACCTGGAGGAGGAAGTTTTAAGTTAGTTTGTTCCAATGTCATCCTGCGACAGTTGATTCTGGCGAGTTCTGGCGAGTTCTAAAACTTGAAACTCTTGCTTTTCTTTTTATAGATAGTTCGGAGTTACTTCATGTTACACAATTGTTTTCTTTTAAGTAATCCTAAGTTACAGAACTTCTGAATGGGTTCAAGTAGAGACCCTTGCATTAAAAATTCATGTTGCAAAAGACAGAAACTTTATTAAATGGCTTTGCAGCAATACATAATGTTAATGGTGTACTTTAGGCACTAGGCAATATCTTCTTTCTTGTAACTGGGAAAGTAAGGTTCATTCAACCCATTTGGTTTTCCTGTAGATAATTTTGAATGGGCTGTATTGTTGTTGTGAGATTGATTGAAGCTCAATAAGCTCAATAAGATGCATGGAAGATTGATTGAATGGGCTGTATTGTTGTTGGAGAGTGTTAACATGATACAAGAACAGTTAAGAAGATACAGGGAAGGAGTGAATTTGTGGAGTCTGTGCGGGTGACCCGCACCCACCCGCACCCGACCCGACCCGTCCTACGGTGGGTTGGGTGCAGGTGAATACTCCAGTCACCCTCCAGTCGGGTGCGGGTGGGGCCAAACCCGACCCACCCGACCCGATGTGCAGCCCTAGCGCTGGTTGATAAATGGGCAAGTGTGTATTTCCAGGGTCGTTGTTATGGTAGGTTGTGTTCGAATATAGCTGAGAGTTTCAATGATTAGACCTTGAAGAGAGAGAGAAGCCTATAGACATCATGGTTGATGAAATCAGAGTGAAGCTTATGGATCAAATGTGTGTACGTCGCAAGGAATGTGCAACCTCATTAAAATAGCGACAAACTTTATGTCCATAATTTAAAATTGATCTCTACCACAACAAGATGCATGGCCATGAATACAATGTCACCAAATCGTCGCAATATGTGTTTGAAGTTCATTCTCTATTAACACAAACGGTCGATTTGGAAAGAAGAACATGTTCCTAGAACCATTAGCGTATCAATGGTTTTCCTTGTGCCCATGCTACACGTTGTATCATGTTGAACGGAGAAGATCCGTGTAAGTATGTTGAGTACTACTTTATAGTAAATTTCTACCGAGAATCCTATGCAAGAGCAATTAATCTTGTCCTCACAGTTGAAAAAACTGCAACAATGTCTCCAAAATATGTTGTTCTTGGTCCCGATATTCTACCACAATCAGGTCGTCCAAGCAAGAAGAAGAGAATTCCTAATACAGGTTCAATTCCCAAGAAGAATATGGGAACTTGTGGTGGCTGCTATTTTTTGGATACCCATAACCGAAGGACATGCCCTGCACGACACATGTGAAGTCATTTCGACTACAATTCATCGACTTTCAGTTTCAGTTTTTGTTTAGACTACAATAAGTTTTAATCTACATTTTCAAATTTCATTTCATATTTTCTTTGATTTTTTTTTATTTATTCTCCTGACTACATTTTTTACAGTTAGACATGTTAATTTGTTGTAGGTGTATCATGTTTGTTTAATTTTAGATTAAGTTTGTCAGAGTTGCAGGCTTTTATAATTTTTTGGAACCAAAATAGGTTTCATAGTTTGTAATATGCTTCAGTATTTATTTTCATCTGGAACATAATGGAATTCTTTTTGGTTTCATCATTTTTTTTTCATCTGGAATATGATGGAACTCTTTTGTTTTTTTTACTTCTATGATATGTTTATATCACTTTTATTGATATGTAACATCTACAATATGTTGGAATCATTGAAATCTTTTATTTAATTTGTTTTACAAACTGAAATCATTGAAATCTTTTTTTAACAATTAGTCAATAACCATCTTTTTAAGGCTCAAGGCCTAAGGGTTCAGGCCTAAGGTTTTAGCTTTTCTGCATTATATTGAAACCAAAAAGGGTTCCAACAATTTTTTCCCTGCTGAAACTTAATTTGACCAACTGAGATCTTTATAAACGTACAAACTGAGATGTTTTTATAAAAGTTGTTCCAACTGAAATTATTACACAAGTACTTTAAATTGAAAATAAAACTAAAACTGCAATATTTTCAAGTTACACAAGTACTTTAAACTTAAATTGAAACATTTACTTTGTCAAGGAGGATCTTACATATAATCTTTGGCCTCATATTCTGCACCTTTTGTTTTATATCCGCTTCAGACGAAAAAAAATTCTTTCAAGAGGCTCTTCGTGTAATAGCAAACATGAACGTCGCAATCATTCCTGAAATTGATAAACAAGATATTTAAATTGGGAAAATGGATTGAAATTAACAACAAGTTCTTTTAAAGCACTTATACATCTTGTTGACAACACGAAGGGGTGTCCATAACGTATTCTCGTGATTGACTTGTCGGCTTGTGTGAGAGCTTTGCAACATGCTCTTTGAATGCTGACACTATTGTTTCTTTCATGCTTAAAACACTTTTGTTGCATTCTTCTTCAGTTGAGGCCATGGAGTTATAGTGAGAGAATTCTCTGGTATCATTATTAAAAGCTAGCAATGTCCAGTGGTACAAATTTTCACCCAAGTTTTGTCAGCAATAGAACGAATATAAATTCGGCACTATAATCCATTATATCAATGAAACCTTTAATTGCAGAGTCACATTTTCTCCTGAGTGAGTGTAATGTCTTAAATTCAGTAAAAAATCAAAAATCAAGTTATGTAACCAAATTTGGTTTCAAAAGAGAGTTTAGAGGAAACTTACATAGACATATGTGCTTAGAAAAACTATTATTTTGTACTTATGAGTACCATCTGGTTTCAACGCTTTCTTTGATATGTTCTTTTACAGTTTCAGCATGTAGAATCCAATCATGCTTCTTTCGATGTCACCCTTTCTTATCATGTTCCTTCACGTTATGTAAAATTCAAGCTCCTTATTCTTCCATGTCATGTCACTGTTTTTAAATTGTTGAAAAACTAATTAAAGATCAAAGAAGAAAAAGAAACTGATAGAAATGTATTTCTAATGAATGATCAAAGAAAAAAAAATAAAATTATATGCTGAAACACATTTTGGTTTCAACACTGAAATTATGAAACCAAAAATCTGGAAAGTATGAATGCCACTTACCTTTTTCATTATGTATTTTGAAAAATCGCACATGAGTGGTCTCTGATTTGAATCAAGTTCCTTCATAATCTTCAAGGTGTCAACTGGTTTCAACTTCACTTCATTGTTCTTTGTTACTTATGAAGACCTGAAGAAGTATCTAAGACAAAACGAAGACATCATCCTTCAGTTCGAGGTTAGTAACCACAGATTCGGCTTGTTCCAGTTATATTCATTGTTCGTACAAAATATGTTATTGAACTAAAGTGAATAGCACAATTGAACCTATGCGAAGCATAATAATTCCCCAGCTGAATTCATCGGCGTCAAGTGTCAGTAGCCTTGATTTGGCCAAAAATCTAACGTTTTCACAAAAGAGGAATGCCTCAAACCCTAGTATGCATGGCGCTAGGATAACCCCAGCGCCAAGCCTGGATGTGCACGGCGTTGGGTTTGTTCCAGCGCCAGAATCTAATTCACGCTAGCTTCCGCTAGCACATAAATAAGGCACAACACTGGGACTAGCCCACCGCCAACTCCATTGTATACGACGTTTAGACTAGCCCATCTACAAACCTCTATACATGATGATGTTCTAGTCCCAACACCATACCTTACGTATGCAGCGCTGGGCTAGTCCCGACGCCCGGATTTCCAAGATCCAACTTCCGGTCATCGAGCACTTCCTGCCTAGCCACATCCTCGAACACTCCCTACCTATCCGTGTCCTCGAACACTGCTTGCTTAGATGGTCTGCACGGACAAGCCCTGATCTCACTTCTACGACCAATCCTTGGGCATATTTATACGACCAAGTCTTGAGCATCACTTTCACGATATTGGGTTAATCACAGCGCCAGATTGGGCTTGCGCCCAATTGTTATGGCCTTCACGATATTGGCCTTAGCATTCATATGTGTATTCTTCGTTATTCAGATATGCCACTCGATGCCATTGGATTCTGGATGCTCCGACTCATTCACGTGACCCAGCCATCAATTCTACGAGACATCAAATATGTCATAGGGGATACTTATATGAGTATTAGTCTGGCGGTTTACAACATGTGCGGTGTAAATAAATACCCATGATGAGAGAGAATTAAATCGTGTAAATGTTACTAGATTAAGAGTTAGTGGGCGTTACGATTTCTAGAGTATTCCTTACAACCACGAGCACGACTTTAACCACGTTCTCCATTTCTCCACCTCTTTCACTTCTTATGAGATCATAAATGTGAGTTCAACATAATAAATGGATCACTCAATCTATTTCCAAAATATTCTAAGTTTATCGAAGTCATTGCAGGCTATCATAAACAATTCTACCTTCTCTACTTGAACTCAACTACAGAGTCCTATGTTCTTCAACTAGAATTCATCATGCTTTCATCTCATCTTTCTCTGCTTTCCTCCCAAAGATTAACCATTATCCTATTTTGTGACCTAAATAAGGCTTGAACGACCATTATTAGTTTAGGCTAGCCTTGTGCGACTTTGATCTGTCGTATTCATTACGATTTACCCTTTCACCATTTTATCTATGTTTACCCTAAAACACCAAGGAATCAGAATAAGGCAAAAGATGGATATAGATTGGGTGGATCCTTTCATTAATGCAATACCAAATTAGATGGGGTTTGTTAAATCCATATAAAATAAAATAATTTTCAGCACTAATCTGTGTGGAATATGATAACTCTTGTAACAGTCTTGAATTTTCTGCATATTTTTCGGGTAAGTTTAGTTTTCTTTCCCCTGCACAAAGATCTAGAAGAGCCAAAAGTGCGTCCTCTAATGAATTTTCTAACTGATCTCTTTTAAAATTATTAGGACCCATTGCTTCCCAAAAAAGTTTACCATTTTCTTTTAGACCAAACACTATGGTTGGACGTTTTTCTTAGCTATATAGTTATATTATAGCTAAGCCAAGGGCACCCAAAAAAGTAAGCACCATGTACGAAGAAATTTCTCTTAGCTTATATTGGGTTTCCGTCAATTAGATTTTTATTTCCACCATAAATATTAAGCCTGAATGGTGGACCCAAAATGTTAACTTTACGGAAACTCAAAGAAACTGAGTTTCCGTCAGCCATTTTTTATCTACAAGGTAACACATATTTGTGTGTTTTGCTAGTTAAGCTATACTTTTTTGCGAGCCATAGTGGTTGTCCTTAGGCTAGTTATAATGTGGCTAAAGCTAAGCTAAAACCCATATAGTAATAGGGTACATTAATTAAATATCCCTAGATTTTGATCCCTTCACAAATACCTTTACCACATTTTAAATATTCCCTTCACCTTCTAAAAACCTTATCCCTTAAAGATATATTACCTTAATACCCTTCCTTGTATAACTTTTTTCCTTATATGTCACACATGATATCATTCTTCATTTCGAAAAGCAACAATTTTCTTTCTCTACCACCAACAACAACATTACACCACCACACCACAACCATTCCACCCCCACCACTACCAATCCACCATGACCTCTAATTCCACTGCCACCACCACCACCATGACCTCAAATTCCACCCCATCTAACTCCACCCCCTCCACCGCCACCATCATCACCACCACCACTATCGTCGCCGCCACCAGTCCACCATTGATGTCGCTGCCACCACCACCGCTGCGCCTCCGCCGTCACCACCACCACCCAAGTTGATACAAATTTGAAAATTCAGAAATAAGTTAAGTCCATATTATGATGTCAACAACCCAAGTTGATACCAAATTTATTCAGAAATAAGTTAAGTCCAGATTATGGTGTCAACAACCGAAGTTGACACCAAAATTTGGTATCAACAACCGAAGTTGATATCATAATCTGGTGTTAACAACCCAAATTAATACCAAAATTTGGTGTCAACAACCAAAATTGACATCATTATCTGGTATCAACAACCCAATTTGATACCAAAATTGAAAATTCAGAAATAAGTTAGGTCCAGATTATGATGTCAATAACCACATAGTTGATACTGAAATCTGGTATTAACAACCAAAGTAGATACATAAATCTGGTGTCAACAACCAAAATTGATACCAAAAATTGAAAATTCAGAAATAAGAGGTCCATATTATAGTGTCAACAACCAAAGTTGACATTATAATCTGGTGTCAACAACCCAACTTGACATTAAACATTAACATACTCGAATGAATGAACCTGACGTAAATCGAACACGCATCTTCTGACTGGAGTCAATTGTGATACCATTACACCACAGGTTCGTCTAATGTAACTACTTCGATGTTTCTAGTTCAATTCACACTATTCAAGCAAAAGAAAATATTGAATCAATAAATCTAACATGTACATGAAAAAACACAAGATTTGGTGATTATCATCATCTAAATATAAGACTTATAAGTTCAAATATTGATAACAATAACAAAAAGAAACTGAATTCACCCTGAATAGAACTTTCTGCAGTCCCCTCCTTGTCTAACATAGCCTGAATTTTCAAAGTTAAACTTGGCCAACCAACAACTCGTTGTTCGGAGTATGTGACGAACATATACACAGCTGTTGAATTATAATTGCATATACAAAGGTAAAATTATTGCGCATATGACGAACATATATACAAAACTCGTGAATCTGAATGCTCCAAACCTCTTACACCAAAACATAATTGTAAGTAAGAAAAAACAAACTTTTCAAGACCAAAAAATGACAGTTTGACAAACAACAAGGAACACCAATAAAAGTATGAAGTCTAGCAATTTAGATAAATCAATTTAACATTAGAAGAAAGTAGAAAAAACCAAATAATAGCACAACCACATAAACCATAGACAGTTAGCACATATATTTGAGAATTGAGCTAAAAACCCATTCTAAATTAGAACAATCAGCTAACATAGCATTAAACATTCTAATTAAACAATCATACACTAACTGCATCATAATACTCGGTACACGAATGAAAAGACATAAACAGTAATAGATGTTCACACCACTAACCATACAAAAACTAAACTGATGTTGTACTAGATTTCTAGACATATACTTTTGACCTTGCATGTGGACAATGCAATGCTTCCTAGATGTATTCCCTGCACTCACCAATGCAAGTAAAGTTGCAACCCTTATCGAAAGAGAGTAGCTATCTAGGTACTACAACAACTCTTAGTTTGTTTTGTAGCTTTTTTTTATACCTTAAATGTGTAAATGCATTTTCTGATATAACTTGTCAAAACATGTCTACTTTTAAAACTTCTGTTATACATGTGTGTAGACTAGATGTAGTCCATGCACTACTACATTTTACCATACTTGCAAGCTAAGTTTTTATAGGCTTATCTAAACTAGTTTATGTGCAGTAATACCTACATCAATAAAATTAGTACCTCTAACACCGTAATTGCATTTAGAATAAAAACAATGGAATCACAGTTTAAAAATCTTTAAATAATTTAGAATTTGAGCTTTATTTTATAAATTTTGACCTAACCTAAATTTGTAGATCAAATCTCAAACAAAACCAATATCGAGTTCAAATATATATATAACAAATGAAGATACTTGTTTCATATATGGATCAGTAATATCGAGGTGAATGAAACTGAACTAAACACATAATTCAAGCTGAATCAAAATCCCAAAACAAAAAAAAAAAAATCAAAAAATTCTCTGAAATAGAATGATAAACATATAAATTAGATGAATAGGCTAGTTCTTAAGCTTCAATTATTTACAGATTTCAAAATCTTCTTACCGAAATTACCAGAAACCAAAACCTAAAATGGATCTCCTAAATCTACAAATGAACTTGGACATCCCTCTTAACATAGAGAAGAAGAAGAAATAAATAAATTAAAAAAGAATATGGTGTTGGTTGTGGAATTGGTAATACTGCTGGTAGCGGCGGAGGAACGGTGTCGATGGTGGTGATGGGTGAAAGAGGAGGAGAAAAAAGAGAGAAAATTATGAATCTATATTTAGAAAGGAAGTAATTTGATTTTCCTTAACATTTAACTAATATACGAGGGACATTTGAGGGATTATAAAAAAATTAGTTTCCTTTTAGAAAGTGAAGAGTATAATTATTATATGATAAGGTTATTTATGAAGTCCAATAGAAATTAGGGTATTTATTCAATTCTTACTATAGTATAGTTTTGGGGTTGTTTTTTGTGGGAATTGAATAAATACCCTCCCTTCTCACGGGCTTCACAAATATCCCTACACAAAATAAATATACCCTCCACCCATTTAGAAAGGGGCCCAGTCCAAAATTCCATTTCAAAAACACTCTCCCATATAATCCTGTCTTTTAAAGCTTTCCATCTAGTTTTATTCGCTTTTTTGGAATGAGAGAGAAAGAGAGAAACTGAGAGCGAGAGAGAAACTGAGAGTGAGATCGGAAATTCCAGTTTTCCGGCGATTTAATCAGTCGATTTGTTCATCATTTTTTTCACTCAAATTGTCAGAAACATCATGTTCTTCTTCATCATCATCATCATTTATTTGATTTTCATCAGAGAAGCTGCAGTGATTCATCGTGATTTTAGATCTGATTTTGTAATTTCAGCTAGATTTCAACTATATTTCGGTTAAACATGTATGATTCTATTACAACCATCAATTTCTGGTGCTGTATTATATCACAATTATGTAATTTTTGGTGATATTGCTCTGTTTTTTCTATTTGATCATTTTTTTTGTTTATTATGATTTTGCAAAGATTCAATTGATTCTACTACAATAGTTTGATTCAACAAGCATGATTAAGTTTCATTTCGTTTTTTTTTTTTATTATTTTTTGTTTTTTGTTTTGTGTTATGTACATTTATCTGAATGTGTTTGATAAGGTCAGTTGATGAATAACTTTTTGATTATTTTTTGTTTCTATAGGATAATTTTTTATGAATATAGATGAATTTATGTTTTGTTCTTTTGATTAGTTTGTTGTTTTCATTAATTACAGGTGTTGCAGTTGATATTTGTGATATTTTGGCATTGAATATTGATCTATATTAGTTTGTGTTTACTTTAAGTTGATGTTTTGTTTCTCTGTTGTTTAATTTTGAGTGTGTTGTTTAGATTTTGGTTTACTTTCTCTTTGAATCAGCATTACATCTTTTTTCCAGATTCCACAATGCATATATCTTTCACGAGGGGGCGTAGCCCACGAGTGAAGTGTGTTTACTAGTTTATTTGTATGGTTTATCATTCAATTTTTTAGGTTGTTACTCTTTTATTTTTATAGTTAAGCATTTCAATTGTTCTTTGTTGAGACCATAATTTGTAACTAACATGTTAGTTATGCATCATCATTGTTGACACGAAATTTGACAGTAAAACTTTGTTGCTAAGTTCCAGTTTTTGTGTCAACTTTTCATTGTTGACGCCAAACTTTGTTTCTGTGTTCCAGTTTTTGTGTCAACTTTTCACTGTTGACACCAAACTTTGTTTCTGTGTTCCAGTTTTTGTGTCAACTTTTTACTGTTGACACCAAACTTTGTTTATGTATTCCAGTTTTTGTGTCAACTTTACTGTTGACACCAAAGTTGGCAGTAAACTTTGTTTATGTGTTCTAGTTTTTGTGTCAACTTTCCATGTTGACACCGTAATCTTTATCTGGATTCCACTTTTTTGGTTTCAACTTTGCTTTGTTGACACCAGTTATTATCTCTTTTATTGTAGTTTTCATTTTTAAAACTGTCTTTTTATGTTTTGTTCAGGCAAACAATGTCGGTTGCCGAGATTATATTTTGCAACCTAAGTCTTTATTATCGCGTTTCAACATCAACAACCGTTAGTGAGATGAAAGGTGCTTGCAAAAAAACTTGGACTTATTTCCTGAGGATCTCATTCAGTTTTCCTACAGTATGTCATTCGTTCTGATTTCGATATAAAATGTTTGATTAACTATTTAATTTCAAAGGGAATGCAAGTGTTTAAGTTTCATATCGAGTTAATTGTGTGTGTTGATGGTACTTCTTCACCTGGTGCTTGTTTTTCATTGTCATCAAGCTGTATTTTAAACAACGATGTAGCTGTTGTAGAAGACTTGACTGATGATACATTTATAGCAAAAAGGACACCAAGAAAATTTGATGTTTGGGATAACATCCTAAGTGGTGTAAGGCATGCATTTAAAGGAGGTGTTGAAGAAGTTCGTGATGTTATAATGAAATATTCGATGCAAAGTGGATATAAATGGAAAATAGTTAAGAGTGATCAAATGTTATATATTGTGGAGTGCTTGTTTAAGAAACAACATAGTTTTCCCTGGAGGTTTCATTCACATATTGTCCCTAACACTAATAACTCTTTTTATTGTAAGAAATATAATTCAGAGCATATGCGCGGTTTGGCTTGTTCAAATCTTGCAAAGCTTCGAATGAGGAAGTCTTTTGTGAAGAATATTTTAATGGATAATCTTAGAGTATCAAACAAGAAGAATATTGTTGCTAATGTCAAAGAGTTGTTTCATAGAGAATACGGAGTCGAGCTTACTTACAGTCAAGCATATGATGGTTTAGAATTTTACAGACAATGTCTTTGGGGTGATGATGTAAAGTATTATTCGGGTTTTAAGTGGTATTCTGAGGCTATAAGACAGTACAATCCTGGAAGTGTTGTCGATCTTGAGTATGATAATATAACGCAGCAGTTCCAAAGGTTTTTTTCTGGCTTTTGATGTTTCTATCAAAGATTTTAATACTTATTATCATTCTATGTTAATTTTGTATGCTACTTTTCTCACTGGGAAGATCAAGGGGGGTCTTATGGTTGCTTGCGGCATAACTGGTAACCAAGGTATGAATCTTTTCAATGTGAACTTTGGTTTTGTTTGTCAACTTTGAATCGTTGAGATTTTTCTGGTATCAACTTTTATATGTTGACACCATATTCTGAGAACAGTTTTTCCTGGTTTCTAGTTTTGATGTTAACTTTTTATTGTTGACACTAGATATTTTTGGTGTCAACTATTTTATTGTTGATACTGTAGCCCTGTAGTCTGAAACAACTTCTTATTGGTTTCTAGTTTTGGTGTCCACTTTTTATTGTTGACACTAGATGTTTGTTCATTGGTGTCAACATTTTATTGTTGATACTATATTCTGAAACAAGTTCTTCCTGGATTATTGTTTTTTGTGTCAAAATTATTTTGTTGACACCATAATTTGTATGCAACAATATTTTTTTCGTTGACTTATCTTTTGTTTTTGGTATTTTCTTTTGTCGTAGAGATCTACCACTTGCATTTGGAGTTGTTCCTTGTGAAAATGGTGAGAGTTGGCGTTGGTTCTTAAATTTTTTGAAGGGAATTGTTTGAAGACCGTGAATTGACCATCATATCAGATCGTGGAACCGGTCTTTTGAAGTCTGTCCCTGAGATCTTCCCAAAAGCTTCACATTCATACTATTTTATCATATGAAAGGTAATATTCTTGTTCCCAAGGGCAAAAGTAGGTAATCTGCAGTCAAGTTATTCCAAAAGTGTTACACTCCAATAACAAAAGATCAATTTCTTGTTGCCGCGATGATTTTGAACAATATAAAGTTGAATCCAGTTATTGATTGGATGTCAAAGATTCCATTGAAGAACTAGGTTACTCATGCATTTCCAAGAGCAAGGTATGGAGAGAATACATCAAATGTAGGTGAAAGTTTTAATAGTTGGATTAGACATGATAAACGGCTTCCAGCACTTAAGTTGGTTGATTCTGTTCGTTCTAAGGTAATATAGCAGAATTACAATAGGAAAATGAAGTCAAGTAAGTGGACTTCAAGGCTTACTCCGCGGATGCAAGCTAGGTTGAATAAGAGAGTAAATGACTGCCGTTTATATAAAGTTCGACGATCAAATGAAAAGGTTTTTGAGATCATTACTGAAACTGGGAAGCATATTGTTGATTTGGAGGCTCAAACATGCAGTTGTTTATGGTGGCAAACACATAGTTTCCCTTGCTCACACTCGATGAAAGAAATGTTGCATATTGGAGAAGATGAACCATACAAGCACATCATCCCCTTTTATACTACTGAGTACTACAAAGGCTTGTATTCTCTACCATTTATCCGATTCCTGATTCTGAAAGGCAACCCGAAGTCTCAGAAACAGGGTATGTGTTACCACCTAATGGTGGTAGAGGACAAGCTGGAAGACCACATGCAACAAGGTACATGGGTGCTCGTGAAAAGGTTCGAAACAAGAGGAAGTGTGGTAAATATAGGCAGTTAACATTCCATAACCGTCAAACTTGTAGGAGAGCTCTATTAGCTTCTAAAGCACCAACCTTTCGAAAGCGTCCGAGGATTGCTGATTTCCTTAGGAGAATGCTTTTTTGAACTTCCTATTTAATGATATTCAACATTTGAGTTGATTTATGAACTTGTGATGTTACTTTTCTTATGTTTTTTTTTGTGTTTGTGTTTTGACTTGTTATCATTTTTATGATATATACATTTTTCTAAACTTTTCTTTTTTTCTGAGTTTCTTATGATTGTTATTTTTTTTATATCTTAGTTTTTGCAAGCTCCAGGTGTATTAATTCTTAGTTGGTATCAACTTTAGTTGGATACCAGTTTTGTTGACACTGTCACTACAAAAAAAATGGGTTTAAGCGAATACTCGTTTTAAGTCGCTTAAAGCCCCTTTTAAGTCGCTATATCCGTTATAGCGACTAAAAGTGGCACTCGCTCAGTTGGTTGCCCAAAGCCATGTATGTCAAAGCCTTGAGCGACCATGCAATCGCTCTAGTAATAAACCAACTAACCTAAAGCGAGTACTTTTCTCATTGCTTAACATTTAGACCAACTAACATGGAGCAAGTAAAGTTGTGATCGCTTAACATCTAGACCAACCAATATAGCAAGTAAAATATCAATCGCTTCAGATATACCAATCATTCTAAAGCAAGTAAAATACTTAGTTGATAGATACATGGAGCAACTCGACCTAAATTTGCTTGGTTAAGGTTTTAAGCGATCAAATTATTTTGCTCGCTAAAAGCGATTTCTAATTTTTATTGGTCTGAAGTTGGTTGCTCAAGCTTTTGAGGTAGCAAAGTTTTTACTCAAGTTGATTGCTTAAAGTTTTAAGCTTTTAAATTTTTGCTCGCTAAAAATAATTTCTAATATCTGATTAGTTGGAAGATACATGGAACAACTTAACCTATGTTGCTTGATTAAGGTTTTAAGCAACCAAATAATTTTGCTTGCTAAAAGTGATTTCTAATTTTAGTTGATCTAAAGTCGATTGCTTAAGCTTTTAAACTACCGAAGTTTTTACTCAAGTTGGCTGCTTAAAATTTTAAGCTATCAAATTATTTTGGAATTCCGATTTTAATTGGCCTAAAGTTGGTTGCTTAAGTTTTGAAGGTACCAAATTTTTTGCTCGTTTAATTTAGATAATCACAAAATGTAATTGTAATTAAAAAAGTTAGCACTAATTAAGATTATATGATTAAAATGATAACTTCTAATTAAAATTAGATAATTAAAAATATACTAAAGATTTACAATATTTGGTCAGAGACCCCTCGTTCAAACTCCCATCACAATAAACTTCTCCCCAAACATATACATCCCCTAAAGATTCTATACTTGTCCACTACCTTGACTTGAATAGCTAGGAGCTGAACTTGAAACACTAATCCGGAAACCACCATCTACATCACTTGGTCTTTGCATATTTGCGCGATCTGACCGACCCAACATCTGAGCATATCAAATTCAAAGGATTTTCACGGGGAAGAGTTGAAGAAACTTCTAATGTTGCACCAAATAAAAGGCCACCTTCTTGAAACTGAAAGTTTGCACACAAAGAAATGGATTAAATTCTTGAAGCAGATGTATCTCAATCAATCAGTAACCAAATGAGCTTTCCACATGAAAAATAAGATATTTGGAATGAAAACTAACATCCTACTTTGATGGCCTGTGGATATCAATTCCTTTAGACCCGCAAACCACACCTCTGCTTCAGCTTTTTCCTTGCATATCTATGGAGTAAGAATAACTGGATGTCAGAGTAAGATATTGAATATAGAGCGCAGTTATATTTGAATGATGCAGTATTGACAAAAGAACATAGCCTAATTCAGTTTACTAACCAGATCAAGAGATCTTTCACCGTTTTTAAAACGATAAATATTCCTTTTCAGCCTGTAGGTATCATCAAAAAAATATAAGTATACAAATGCCTACATTAGTCAAAAGAGGTATAAAAATTAAATTGTGTCTGGTCTTGTCAAAAACATGGACTAGTAAAGTCAAATAAAGAGTGTTGACATAAGCAAGCCAAATGTGGTACTGTAAAAAATCAAGAGAATGCTTCACATTTCTCTTCCCAGCAATAATCGTGAGACGGAAGATAACTTCAAATTTCGTTCTTCTCCACGTGAGTACTAAATGAGTGTTGCCTCATCCTGATAATAACTTGGTTTTATAAGAACTGGCACATACAGTTATAAAAAAATAACAACTACATTTCTATCCTAACTCCCCAAGAGATTGAAGTAGCCATACTACGCAACATTACAATGTGAAAAATCGATAGGTGAAGTAATAACGGTTTAGCTATGAAAGAAACATGATTCCTAAAAGCGATTTTGACTCTCCATTGCATAATAAGGTGTAAAGTGAACAACATAAATGCCTCAGAGATAGGTAATTATATAAATAGTATTACTTACAGGGGATTTTCTGAATGGACAAAGTTTAGGCTTCCCTTTACGAGCTTACGGAAGAGGTATTTGCAAAATGCAGGGAGCTTTTCAAGTGTTAGTACAAGGCCAGAAGTAACAAATATTGCCGCAAAAGGAAATGTTTGAAGTAAAACTGAATTCCAATTAGACAAAAGACTACGACATCAATAAGTTCACTAATAATTTTCACATGGATTCACTGTATATATTAAGAAAACATAAATTTCTTGTACAGATCTAACTAAACATCGATTACGAATGCTGAAATATATCTAATCT
The DNA here is from genome assembly GCA_023531435.1 of Papaver californicum. Lineage (NCBI taxonomy): Eukaryota > Viridiplantae > Streptophyta > Magnoliopsida > Ranunculales > Papaveraceae > Papaver > Papaver californicum. The sequence goes on from JAJJMC010019063.1 coordinate 10,039,799, forward strand.
ATAGTTAGATGAAGCTGACTTTAGCAAAAGAAGAAATGAAAACGAAAAATTATTAGAAAAACAAACAAACCCCTGTGAGAAATCAGTTTATGAAAGAAAAATCTTGAAAAGAAAAACAACATTAACATTTAGCACTCAGGCTAATAATCACAATTTAACTGGAAGTGTTGAACATAGCTACAGATTCAACAATCGGGGAAAATACTTAATAGTTCTAGTATAAGAACTTAATCTAATAACATAATAAAATCCTATTTATCAAATAATAATAATCTTACTGTTATTTGCTAAACCATCTGAAGTAATGAACTTACAACAAATCTAAGCAAAATCACCGATTAAAACCTAGCTTTATCAAATAAGAGCATGCTATTAACCTTTGCTCCACTTCTGTACAAATCAAAAAATAGAACAACCCATTAAAAAATCTAAGAGATCGAGCAGAAGATCAAGCAGAAGATCGAGCAGGAGAAGATCGAGCAAAAGAAAGTGGGAAGTTAGAGAGTTTGCGCCGCTCCAGAGTGGCGGAAGAGTCTTGAGAAGAGATATGAGAGAAAGTGAAGTGAGTGAGTGAAAACATTTTTTAGGGTTTTGATTAAGAGATCATGCGGTAGATCTTGGTTTAAGATTAAGTCATACGGATGAAGAAAATTTTGGACGGTAGATATTTGTTTAGGGATTTTCATACGGATTAAGGTAAGTGTGAAGATCATTGAATTCACCCTGTAAAATGGACGGTAGATTTTTAATCTTCATTCAACATTACAAAATTATCGTTAGATTAATTATCCATAAATTCAACCATAATATCACTAGATCATATTTTATTTGATTTATTATCTAAAAATTCAAGCTAATTAAATCTAAACTTATTTAATTTTATCAAAATTACTAGATCATACTCAATTTCATTAGATTATAGTTAGTACGACTGATTATTGATGATTTGCACAACTAAATGCAGCTTATTCAGCTAAGATCTCGATGCATAAATAAAAACCTAAAATAATATGATCCCAAACTATGAAGGAACAACATTCTCATTTATTAATTTAGTGAGAGATATGTTTGATGTTACTATTGAAGTGAGAAGACCATTCAGAGAACATTTGAACTTGGACGAAAAACAGAAGAGAAGTCTAGATGGAGTCTAATGGGTTTGTTTGAGACGCGCAAAAGAGAGAAGGGTGGGTTGTTTGGACCTGAATTTGGACATTAAGAACTTGTGGTGATGGTGGTGATGCTGCAGTCGAAAAGAAAATGTCAAAAATGGAACCCTAGTTTTCTCCTAAGGCGGCTCAAATTGGGAGTGAGAGAAAAGCAAATATCGAAAATGAAAGAGAAAATTTTGTTTAGGGTTTTGATAAAAAAAAATTAACGGTGGTGATGGTGCCTCATACGGATTATGGAAATATTTTGATGATCCAGATTCGTTGTTGGATGGTCATACGGATTGTGTGTTAGTTATCATTTTGTGTTAGTTACCATTTTGTGTTAGTTACTATTTTGTGTTAGTTACTATCTTACTGAAACGAAAATTTGAAAGATGGATAACGGATTTCGAATGTCGGAAATGGATATTTCTATAATAACCTAACGAATTTTGGAAATTATGATTCATCAAAAATATTTGATTTTGTTTTTTTGTAATTAGGGTTCTTCATTTGTTATTTGTTTATAAGTTATGATTTGATGAATAGGGTTGAACCCCAACAGATGTTCAATTAAAAGGACCCAATTTTACGTGTCCGATAAGTTTAACGAGTTAGGGAAGAGGTTACTAAGGATAATAAGGTGTACAATAACCCTGAACCCTGAACCCCAAACCCTAAACCCCGAACCATCAACCTGTCATGTTCGTCTTGTACACCTTATTATAATTAGTAACCTCTTCCCCTAACTCGTTAAACTTATTAGACACATAAAATGGGATGTCTCATGTATGCAAAAACTTAAGAGTCGCAACATGAACTCTAAACTACGAGACATCAAGCTCTGCGTCCCAAATCCTTTTAATTGGGATGATCATATATTTTTTGTTATTAGGTAAAGCTTAACTTTATACAAAGAAATTAAGCTACATCTCAATTCCTTTTAATTGAACATTTGTTGGGGTTCAATCCAAATCATCAAATCATAACTTATAAACAAATGACAAACTAATAACCCTAATTACAAAAAAAAATAAAATTGATGAATTCTAATTTCCAAAATTTGTTATGTTACGATAGAAATATCCATTTCCGACGTTACTATAGTAATATGCATATTACTCGACTATTCCGATCAATCAAAATTAACTATGATTTCTTCAATCTCACGAAAATTAACTCAATTTTTTATCGAACCGACTTGAATACACTCTATTTTGATCGATCTTACTCAAAATATATCAATTTTCATCAATTTCACTCGATTTCACTTAGATTTATTGAACTTTATTCAATCCCAATCAAACTTATTCATTTTTTTATCGATCTAACAAATCTAACGATATCAAACTATGATATCATCAATCTCACTAAAATTCACTTAATTTTTTATCGAACCGACTTGAATACACTCAATTTTGTTCGATCTTACTCAAATTATATCAATTTTCATTAATTTCACTCGATTTCACTTAGATTTATTGAATTTTATTCAATCTCAATTAAACTTATTCATTTTTTAGCGATCTAACAAATCTAACGATATTAAACTATGATATCATCAATCTCACTAAAATTCACTCAATTTTTTATCGAACCGACTTGAATACACTCAATTTTGTTCGATCTTACTCAAATTATATCAATTTTCATCAATTTCACTCGATTTCACTTAGATTTATTGAATTTTATTCCTTCTCAATCAAACTTATTCATTTTTTTATCCATCTAACAAATCTAACAAAATGAAACTATGATTTCTTCAATCTCACTAAAATTCACTCAATTGTTTATCGAATCGACTTGAATACACTCAATTTTGATCGATCTTACTCAAATTATATCAGTTTTTATCAATTTCACTCGATTTCACTTAGATTTATTGAATTTTATTCAATCTCAATCAAAATTATTCATTTTATTATCGATCTAATAAATATAACGATAAAATCATAGTTTGATATCGTTAGATTTGTTAGATCGATAAAAAAAATGAATAAGTTTGATTGAGATTGAATATAATTCAATAAATCTAACTGAAAACGAGTAAAATTGATGAAAATTGATATAATTTGAGTAAGATTGATCAAAATTGAGTGTATTCAAGTCGGTTCGATAAAAAATTGAGTGAATTTTAATGAGACTGATGAAATCATAGTTTGATATCATTAGATTTGTTAGATCAATAAAAAAAAAATGAATAAGTTTGATTGAGATTGAATAAAATTCAATAAATCTAAGTGAAATCGAGTGAAATTGATGAAAACCTCTTCCCCTAAGTCGGAATCTTCGTCGATACCCTGAACCATAAACCCATGGAATCCTTGAGAAATTAAGTGAGATCGAGCGGTATTGAATAAGATTGATAAATAATAGGATCACGTGAAAAGGAAATCAACCCCTTGTTCGATGATGTTTACGAGTTTGATATATTTTTAATTCAATCAATTTTGTTATATTTCACTAGAAATCACTCAATGTTTCATCGATCTCACTTGAATACAGTCAATTTTGATCGATCTTACTCAAATTTTATTAATTTACATCAATTTCACTTAATTCATTAAGTTTTATTCAGTCTCAGTCGAACTCATTCATTAAGTTTTATTCAGTCTAAATTGATATGAGTTAAGTAAATACGAGTGAGATCAATGAAAAATGAGTAAATTCGAGTGAGATCGATGAAAATGACTGAGTTTGATTGAGATTAAATAAAATTTAATGAATCTGAGCAAAATTATTTTTTTGGATAAGGTAGTGATCCGTCATGTTATCCTTAAGAACCTCTTATCCTAGATCGGAATCTTCACCAGTACCCTAAACTAGATTGGATAAGGTAGTGATCATCATGTATTCCTCATAGTGTTTATTTCCCTAAGTCGGAATCTTCACTAGTACCCTAAACTTATCGATGTTTCACCACACATGCTACTCAGACACTAGTCTCAATCCGTATGAGAATTCAAAACCGAATCTGGACCATTCAAAATTTTTCATGATCAGTATGAGGTACCTTATTCACCGTTCAAATTTTCGTTTTAACACAGTGAAAATCACATAGTTAACTAACACACTTGACCAATCCGTATGAGAATCCAACATCGAATCTGAACCATCCAAAACTTTTCATGATTCGCATGAGGTGGCTTATCTACCGTTCAATATTTGTTTTCAAAACCCTAAACTTTTTTTCCCTTGATTTTCGTTATTCTTTTTTCTCTCTCTTTGTCTCTCTTCCATAACAGCCGCATGAGAAGAAAAACTAGGTTTCATCGATACCTTCATCACCATCCACCGAATCTGGATCATCAAAGCTTGTCCACAGGTTGCAGCCATTTAGCGCATCAGACTCACGACGATTGCAAAGTAACTTAGTAAGGTCTCTTTTCGTTCACTGTAACCCTAGCCTTTGTTTCTCGTCGCCAATATTTAGGGGTTTTGGTGTTTGTAGATTTTGTTGGTAAATGGAGGTATTTCTAACACAGGTAACAACCCATCTCTTTTAGATCTAGGGTTTACTAATTTTGCAAGATTTTTCTTTCATAAACTCTGATTTCTTACAGGGGTTTTTGTTAGTAATTTTTTAATAATTATTCGGTTTGGACCTGGATTCTTTAGGTTTAAATCTGAAAACACCAAACCATTGCAATCACCAAACCCTTAAAAATGAATTAGTTGATTCATAAACTCTGATCTGTAAACTCATTTCCACTAAATGGTTTCAGCAAGTATAAATTAGTTGATTCTAAGATCAGTATCTTTTTCGTCTATCATGAATATTCAACTGATTTGAGGGGTTTCTTTCAATTTTAGGGTTTGTGCTAAAAATTGGAACATTTTTTGGTTTATGCTAAAAAAAATTTGTTGGGGTTTCCTTACAGGGGATTTTGAGTTTACCAGAGGTGTTAGTACTACTAATAGTAGTTTTAGGTTAAACCCACTTCATGATGCTGGCACTTTGTTATGCAGTGATTTTACGATTTGGTGTTCTCTTTCAGGCATCTAGTCATGAGGGTGCTTCTAAGGTTTGGGAATTACTACATGCAGCTCAGTACTATAAAGAGTAACGTATTTGATTAGATTATGAAGATTGATTCTATTTATTTACTTCTTTATATTGGTTTGTGACGATTATCATAGCAAGACGATGAAGTTTAGCCATCTTGGGTAGTTTTTACTGTAGAATATGTAGTTTGTGAGGTAGTTAATGCAAATTGTAGATGTCTCAACATGCTTTAAGACAAGACAATGTGTTAGAAATACAATCCTTTCACTAAGAGAGTTTGGGTATGCATACTTCTTTTTAGTTATGTGTTATGTCTTTAATCGTCTCAACTTTGGACATGCAATTATTTGTATATATGCAGACGCACCTGGAGCACCTCGATGGTGGTTTAGTGGTGGTACTGATTCATATGGTAAGACTCATGACACAACTATCGTAGGTCTGGATTGGCTACTGAGGTCTACTTAAATTGATTTTAGTTGCGTCTATTCATTCATTAATTCCTTCTCGTCTAGTTGGGTCTACTGAAACAATAATAACTTTAACTTTGCAGGGTCCTAATCCTCTTTGATCATAGAAGAAAAAGAACGCTGAGAAGCCATCAATTGCTTTGAATAAGGTGTGTTTTATTGTTAGTGTATCTTTCAATGCTTTTGCATATTCATGCTTCTTGTTTGCATGAGACATGCTTCTTGTTTGCATATTCATTCTGTTATAAACATATTTAAGGACCAAATCAATTGGTCACAACAGGTGGATCAATTTTTATTTTTCTTATTGTTTGAACTTTTTCTTTATTAAAACACAAGTAGAGTTTATTGCTGTCCCACCCATCAGAAGTATTTTTGAACAAGTTTTTAACTTTTCTGGGAAGCATACCCTTATTGTTAGTTTTTCTAGAAACCAGACTCTAGTTTAATTGTTTTAATTAATCAAAAGCAACTCCAATAAAAATAAGAATAATTTGTTAATTAGTGATGAGACTTTCTTACAGAGGAACTTTGTGCATAATTCACCTACTCTTACTGCCTTAAATTTATTAATCTTTCGCTCTCTCTCTCTCACACCCACACATCATATGTGCTAGAGAATTAGGTAATCATGATCATCGATCTCAGCAAGAAATAATAGAGATTAGAACACTTTGAGAAAGAGAGATATGATACTTTATAAAATATAGAAACGACCCTAGCTGCTGATAGAGGTAGCCCTTAGGAGACTTGATTAAGAAATAAGGATGACAATCGAAGTGTTCCCTTCCAATTTTCATCTTTGAATTACCTATGTATGACTTGGTTGTATTTGTTCTATGGTGCTGAGGTATATGATTTTGTGTAGGCAGTAAAGAAAGGAGACACCATTTTTCTTGGGCAATACTTGTTTACAGGAAGTGAAACTACATCAGTTTGGCTTGAGGTAAGGCACCGAACTATGAGATTTCAATGAGTTCTTTGAGTATTCCCCGATGGTATCTTATGAATCTTGATATTTGACTGCAGTTATCTGAGGTGAAAGAGGTAGATGGTGGACCTGTGGTATAAGTTTAGATTTACCTATCTTTAGCTATTTTTCCCTAGTGGATGTTGGGTTGCTTGCGGTGAAGAACTCAACACTGTCAAGGTGGGTTAAATTCTGTTGGACTCGTTAAAGCTTTCTCGGAAGGTATCCAAAGTCGGACAGTGGATAGTGGCCACTATTACTAGTTCCATTTTTTAGTGTTAGAATGAGACTAATAGACAAGTCCTTGAACACAAAAGTTTTGTACGGCATGAGTTTCTAACTCCGAAAAATGTAACTGTTTTTGGCTGAAAATTGAAACAAATCAAATGCAGCTTCAAATTTTTCTATCTTTTTCATTGTACTAAGAATTTTCCATATTTCTATTATGTAATATGTGCTATTGTCTTTCTGAATCAAATTATTACATGAATCAGATCATTCAGATAATCAGAGAAAATTCAAGTCCAACAGTTACCATTTTTAGAATTTTCAGGTAGGTCCCACAATTATATATCTGACCCACATGTAATTTTATCACCAAAATCTTAGTCGTTCATCCAGTCCCTGCTCCATCAAAATCACAATATCAAAAACCGATTGGAGTTATCAACTTGACCTTAAAAATACACAAAAAGCCGACTTAGCTCAGTGGTAGAGCGCGTGACTTTTAATCCCGTGGTCAAGGGTTTCGATCCCCTTAGTCGGCGCCTGTTTTTTTTTTATTATTAAGATTTCAGGAGTATTTTTTTCTTTATACAAGTCATTTTAGAATGTATGCAAAATTTATTTTGTTGATTTTTAAATTTTAATAATCAAAAATAATTTCTCAAAATTAAAAAATAGCTTAAACACAAATCAATCTTAGAAGTAAGAAGCAAAAAATAATTTCTTAGGTTATTAATTTTTTTCTTCCATAAATACATATTCCTCGATATTAAAATATACAAATATTTTACTAATTAAAATATATATAATATTTAGACAAAGATAATAAAAAAATAAAAAAAGGGTGTTATAACCAAGTATAATCGTACTAAAATGGACAAATACGATTTTTTTCCAATGAGTCACACGGATCACAATCTGTATGACAGATAGAACTAGGTATAAAGCCTTGATGGATTTTGATCACACGGTTTATCTTTCTCCCTCAAGTAATTCATTTTTTAACATGTGGTGGTGGATTAAACTTAGTTGCTGAGAGAGGTTTGAGCAACCAATTCATTTTCTGTTGCTACGAGTATGTGCCTCAAAGTGAATAGCCACATGATCACTTTTTTAGATGTTATAAGTTACTTGAAAAACGGATCTAGCAATTAAACATATTTGGTCGTGGCTCAAACTTAGTTGCTGAGAGAAGTTTGAGCAACCAATTTATTTTGTTGTTGCTACGAGTCGGTGCCTCAAAGTGATAGCTACATGATCAACTTTTAGCTGCTATAAGTTACTTGAAAAACAGATCTAGCAATTAAACATATTTGGTTGTGGCTCAAACTTAGTTGCTGAGAGAGGTTTGAGCAACCAATTTATTTTGTTGTTGCTACGAATCGGTGCCTCAAAGTGAATAGCTACATGATCAACTTTTAGCTGTTATAAGTTACTTGAAAAACAGATCTAGCAATTAAACATATTTGGTTGTGGCTCAAACTTAGTTGCTGAGAGAGGTTTGAGCAACCAATTTATTTTGTTGTTGCTACGAGTCGGTGCCTCAAAGTGAATAGCTACATGTTCATTATTTTAGTTGTTATAAATTACTTGAACAAAGGATCTAGCGATTAAGTGTATTTTTTTCGTTGCTAAATAATAGTGGACACATGTTTATTGCCGCCAAATTTTTTGGCAGTTGCAATTTTAGACGCTTAAACTATTTAAGCGACTAAATTTCCGAGCTCTTGCTAAGATTTTAGACGCTTAAACCCGTTTTTATTGTAGTGTGTAATTGGTATCAACTTTTATTTTTTGATACAATAATCAGGAAACACCTTTTTTCTGGATACCAGTTTTGATGTCAACTTTTGTTTGTTGACACATTAATCTGTAAATAACTTTTTTTTGGATACCAGTTTTGCTGTCAACTTTTGTTTGTTGATATTAGAATTCTGGTGTCAACTTTTATTGGTTGACACAATAATATGTAAACAACATTTTGCTGGTGTCAACTTTTTATGGTTCAAGGGTCATGGGTTCATGGTTCAGGCTTTAGTAGTTTAGGGCTTAAGGTTCGGGGGTTCAGGGGTTCAAGGGTTCAGGCTTTAGGGGTTTAGAGCTTAGGGTTCATGGTTCAAGGGTTCAAGGGTTCATGGTTCATGGTTTAGGGTTTTAGGGGTTCAGTGTTCACATGGTCCAGGGGTTCATAAACACAAAAAATGAATACAAACTTAACATAAGAGTTGATTACTTTTTAGGGGTTCATGGTTCATGGTTCAAGGGTTCATGGATCAAGGGTTCAAGGGTTCATGGTTTAGCGTTTAGGAGTTTAGGCCTTATAGTTCAAGGGTTTAGGCTTTAGTGGTTCATTGTTCATTATTTTAGTGTTCAATCCACCGATGCGCAAATCATGTGCACACATTCATTCAACTAATATCATATTTAACACATTAAACTTTCCCCCTAGAATCCATCGATGCGCCTGCATGCTCATCGTACTACAATAAGATGTTTAGAGTTCCATGTTTATTGATTCTTTTTTGAACCCTGTTAATTTGGTGTGAACTTTCAATGTTGAAGCCATTTTGTTGTATCAACTTTTATTTGTTGATACCAGTTATTGGTATCAACTTTGTTTTGTTGACACAATAATCTAAAAACACCATGTGTTTTTTATGTCAACTTTTGATTGTTGACACTAAATAAAAACCAAATTTTTGCATGGTTCCATATGTATTTTCTAAGTCATATACCCTGTAATTTTTTAGCACTTTCGTCCATTAAAGAAGGTGTTAATGTTAACAAGTTATTAACTATAATAATATGTTTTAGACATTCATTTAACAAGTAACAGTACTACAATAATAAGTTGATACCAATAATATGTTTTATACATTCATCTAATCAAGATATAGGTTGGGAGAAATTTTGTTAAGTGAAATTTCTCTGCAAACATATATCTGGTTAAAAATTTAAATTATTTGCAGTTAATTAGGGATCAAAATCAATATTTAGGGATCTATAAGCTCTTTTTGAAAAAAATAAATTAGGGTTGTTTTTATTGATAATGCTTTTATTCTTCTATTCATGCTTTCACGTGAATCAGGTTTGTTTGGTAGTAACACAATGTAGTAGAGGGCTATGAATGATTGGAAGAATCATTGCCTTTAATCGTGTATGTTAAGATATTTGTTTAAGGGATTCTCTTATCAATTTTTTGGTTTTTCCATTAAGTGTGGCTTTAGAATTCTAGCATGCTTGTAATTTTAAAATGTGTTTTAGATTTAACAAATATGTTTGACAGTTTGAATGTTGAAATTTGTTTGGGTATCTCTTATGTTAATGTTCTCTGGCTCAGGTTGTTATACCTTTGTTGTTGTTTTTTAAATGGGGCTTTCTTTCTATTTTTTAGCTTGGGTCAAAGTAGAAAGTGTGAGATCCTTTAATTAATCTTGTCTGATTTTAATTTATTTTCTTTGATATTAATGGTTGGTCTCTTATGTGTTCTTTTTGATTGTTAAGACTCAATTGAGGATGTTAGTCACCGCATCTAAGCTTTTAGGAAACTAAGATCTAAACCCCCACTCCGCTGACTCTTGAAACCCAAAGGCTTGTTGTTTCTTTTTCTCATTTTCCTTTCTTTTTTACCTTTCTTGTTATTTTCTTTGTAATTCTTTCTTAAATTTCTTCAGTCTTTTTTTTCGGTTTGGGTTTCTAAGGTTGTTCATCAAGGAACATGCATGGATAAGGCTGTTAGGATGATGACAATTCAAGTTCACTAGCAAGAGAGTGTTGAGCAGAATTTGGTCTGGGCTATACAGGGGTCGATTTTCTTTAACCTTTTCCCTAAATTTTTGTACTTAATCTTTCGGTCTGATTGTCAAAGCTATTCTGATGATGAATATCCAAGTTCATTAGTCTTTAAAGTCTTAAACATACCATAATTAATTGCTAGTATTGCAAGTTTAAATTGGAATTTAATTTACTTTTAACTTGCTGCTAGTTTCCTTGTAATAGGTATCAGTAGCAATTTATTTTTCTTTTACTCATTGTTATTCTATTTGTTAGCCTTTAGTCTTTTTTCCTTGTAAATATTTTAGTTTTAAGGGCATAGGAAGGCGTTTTTTGTTTCTATCTTCTAGTTATTTTTATATTTTCAACTCCAGTTTACTGGACTTTTTATCCCTATTTCCCTTTAGTTCTTGTTTAGTGTTTATATGTAATTGTCTTCCACTTAGACTATATTGGTATTGACACTTAGACTATATTTGTAGACAATACCGACTAGCGCTGGTTTAGTGTTTTATTTTTGTTTGTTCGTATACATTGCTAGTAGTTATAAGTAGGCTTTGTTTCTGGCCTTTTTTAGTACTACGAACTTTTAATTTTATTGATATCTTATCTTATTGTATTGTGCTTATTGTATTGTGGTGTCTAGCATTTCACTGTTGATAATTGTGTCACCTTTATTCTTAGGGTTATTAATTATTAGTAGGACATTTAGTATAAAGATCTTAGATCTAGTTAAGAAAATAAAAACAATAGTTAAGTGTTTTATTGTTTCATCTTGTTTCATTTCTTTTAATAGCATTTCTAATTAATCCATATGCGTAGTTCTTTTTTTCATGAAAAAATATTTTTTCCTGTGAAACAACATGATGTTGAAATCAATGTTGGTTATGTCTTGTCTTGATCCGATTTTATAAATCGTGACACAACTACTTGTGTTTCTTTGGAGATACATTTCTCATTTTATAAGTTCTTGATTGCAGAAAAGTCTAAAACGGCATTCTCAATCGTCAAGAGGAAGAATTTTCTATCATGTACAAGCCATCATGACACTTATATTAATCTTGCTATTGATAGAAGGGATCAGGACCATACATTGATAGTTTTATCGCGAGTGAAGATGCTCAACATCCACAACTTGCTTTTGGTGATATGCATACGACCAACATTAGAAGACAACTCATTGGGTACCAATGGATAACGAAGAAATTCATTGAATTTGAAGAATTATAAATGTAATTTTATATTTCTAGGTTTTGTTAAATTCGTTAGAGTTTTATTGGCATCCTGCGTTGCACTCTTTCCTTAGTCAAGGGTTTACCACCATGGGTTTTCCAAAGCAAGGTTTTTAACGAGGCAACAAAAGTGAGTCATACTTACATATGTATCAATTCAGGAGGAAGTTATTCACAGATTCAGTCATCGGAAGGACAACTCAATTAAAGTCAATTCCAAATGAGTTTGAATCTGCAAGGTAACTAACTCTGTTTTTTGGTTTTTTATATATATCCTACTTTCAAAAAATCAAGGTATAATAGATAACACTAGTCAGAATACTATAATAAGATGTTTTTTAATACCTACATTAAATGTTTAGGACCATTTGACAAAACTAGTAATATGTAAATTGTTCAAGACCATTAGAAACAGATATTAGACTACATCTTCAATTGAGTTGTTCACTTGTAATATCTCTTGAAGAGAGTCAGTAAGTTGCAGCTGTTGTTGGTCTTGTAGCTTCCATGCACCAACATCTGACAAGATTCTCAAAACCATCTTAATTTTCTTTATTTGACTCTTATACAGGTCCCTCACTTGGGACTTGACACTTGTGCCTCTACCATTTTAAGAGATTATCTTCAAGAACTGTTTCCTGAACCTAATATTGTCCAAAAAGAAATTCGATCGTCAGAAACCCATCCTCTGGTTGATGTGGTTTACCCATGCGATAATACCATAATTGACTTTGTTGTCCTACCACAATTTTTTCTTCCAATTGTAGGAACGTTTGAATTTCAAATGTGTCAGTTATTAAATTTTGAGACTAAGCCTAATGACTTTAAGAGATTAGAATTGACACATTTGCTTAAGATTGACTACCACCTCCATTGTGGTCAAATATGTGAGTCCAATCTGATTAACTTTGAGAATCCATAATTATTCAGGTTACTATTATGTGCTCTACAACCTGACCTTCTGATCCTGCCTATGAGGAAATCCAGCCCATAAAAATATTTTATCTAGAGCCTTTTCTGGAACCTGAACCTGAACCACAACTAAATGTAGTTGTCTTGAACAAAAAACTAGATAAGGTTGTGCTCTGTTCGTTTACTTTCTTGTCCTGTTGAGTCTCATTTTATTTGTGTAAGCTTTATTAAATTCAGATGACCCACAATTGTTCCGGCTATTGTTATATGATTTTATGAGGTGACTAATTCTTTCTTAAGTCTGGATGAAGACTTTAAACTTAGCACTTCTTGGGAAGTAACCCATGCTCTTGCGACATGGTAATATCCTTCCTTATATTTTTTCTTCAATTAGTAACAGTTTTTCCTTGTTCATGCTTTTAATTTCGTCTTTAGATCATTAAGGACAATGTTAGATTTAAGTTTGGGGGTAAGGGAGAAACTTTTAAGTGCAATAATAAAACTCCAAAATTTAGAAACTTGTGAACAATTCAGGATGACACTGACCATTCTAAGTAGATGGACATAAACCTCTTGGCTATATGAGTTGACGGACCCAATTAAAGAGTCTATTCATAAAAGGACAGAGCTCAGCTGTTAAGAATAGTATGATAGTCGTCACCATATCTCGGAATCATCATAACCATGTCACCTTCTGATTTTTTATTTTTCTAATTTTGTATTTCTCTAAGTGATTTGGCGGGGCACTAGTATCGACATGTTATCGTTGTTGAGATGAAGTAGAGTGATTGAGATCAAGCCCCATTATTTTATTGAGACAAAAAAAAAAAATGAAAAAAAAGTATTTTCAATAAATCGAGCGATGGGTCCCTTGTATATACCAGCTGAGTCGATATTAGTATAAGGATTAAGACCAGTGGGAGCATATCTCAATCTATCAGGATTCATCCTGGCAGCGACCTTCAGACCCCACCTAAGTCAACATGTGCAAACTTCATCATCTCCGTATCCATCTTCTAAATCTATTCATGTGATTTAGAAATAAACTCTTGTGGAAAAAGTTGCTCGAACAGTTATGTTTGCACCCCACTGGAGAAATTACTGAAGGCACCCCAAAATTACTAAATGTACCCATGTCTTGGTTTAGGGCACCCACCTTCAATTTGAATTCAAGACAAACTAACGGGAACTATTCTCTCTCAAATCTGCGTGAATTAGGATTGATATTTTGGACATATTTAAGACAAGAAGATTTGCTTGCCTTATTAGAGCAACTGCAGCGGTTGGACCAGACCATCGATCAAAGACCAAATCTGTTTGGTCGTTTAAAAAAAAAAAAACGCAACGAAAACATGACTAAATATGATATTACGCTGTTGTAAATAAGCGTTAATTATCAAACGCTATATTAAAGTGACGTATATTACACAGACGTTTAACTAGACAAACGTTATGTTTTTGACGTTCATTTAGATTAGCGTTTTAAACATACGCTCCTGTAATGAAGTGTTATGTACTCAAACGTCAAACGTTACTGTACTGAAGCGTTTTAATATAAAACATAGAAAAACGTCCTAGTAAAGTAGCGTCAAAACTCAAACGCTCTTCTAAAACAGCATTTCGAAAAAAAACGCCCACATATAACAACGTTTGAAAGCCTAAACGTTGGTGTAGAGGACCGTTAATTTTGAAAACGCTGTTTTAATACAACGTTTCAAAAACGCTGTTCTTAATAAACGTTTAATACAACGTTTCAGAAACGTCGTTTTAATACAACGTTTCAAAACAACGTTTCAAAAACGCTCTTTTAATACAACGTTTCAATTCAGAAACGCTCTTTTAATACAACGTTTCATAAACGTTGTTCTTTAGAAACGTTTTGATAAACGTCTTTCAGAAATGACGTTTGTGTTTATAAACGTCCTCGTACAATGGCGTTTTGGGAAAACGCTGTCTTACATGAGCGTCAGACTATATCTGTTTTGGACCATTTTCTTGACTAAACATGATCGGATACTGTTCAATTTTTGGACCAAATACTACATTTAGTCGTCCGTTGCGTCTCACAAAATCGGACCAAAGACCATTTCTGGTGTTTACTCTTTGGTCTGATCGTCCACTGCAGTTGCTCTTAAGAGGAGTTTTAAAAGTTTGGAATACTAAAAAAATAAGCAAGTAATCGATCAAAGATCATGCATTCACGTAAATCAGAAAAAAGAAAAAAAATATTCTCAGGATTTATTTATTGTAAACTCAGTAATTCGTGTTTAACTTAAGCAACAACATCAAAGATATTATCCTTGAGATTTGATCGAAACAGCTAGCCTGATCGAGAATCATATTCAGCGAGAAAGAAAATATTTTCTTACCAAGAGTTTCCATCTGCCGGGAATAAATCAATAAAAGATAAAGGATTCTTTGAAGATTTAGGAGTTAAGTATTGTTGTACTATAAATAAGAGAATCGAGGGTTAGAAAGAGTTTTGGGAGAGAACAAAACGGAATCCAGAGTTACAGAAGAGTTCCAATAGTTTTCTGCTGCTGCTGAAGAACTTCGTCATAAAAAAACGAACAACTTCGTCATAGAAAGTAAGAACAACGTCATAAAAATTTTCGTGGTCTTTTTGGTTCCCTTTAGCGACAGAGAAAATATCATATGTAACGTTTATAAACGTCTCAATTCTCTGTGTTAAATACCTTTCTTCTTGAAAACACCTTTTTGAGCAATGAATACAAATTTTGAGCTTGTTTCCAACATGAGGAGCTAAAACCCATTGCTGAGGCAACGTAGGAAGCTATTTTTCCAATAATTATGTGGTAATATTTATATAATTAATTTATTCAATTCTTTTATGATTATTTACCTTGGTTAAAAATTGATTTAATGATTTTTATGAAACAATTATGATTTCTTTTGATGGTACATGTTTAGCCTAGGGTTTTTGATGTTCCATGCTTTCAATATACAATTTTTATTTTGAAAATCTAATTGTTGCATTATTTTAGAATCAAATTAAACGCATGAATTGCATAATTATAATTATTGAATTAAATCACTTTAAAAATTAGAAAATAATGGAATCTTAGCCTCAGTTTTTTCTCAACCTTGTTATCAATTTTGTTTGAGTGTTTGCTATTTTAGTGTTAAAATTTAAATTTAAAACCAAATCTTCACAAGTGTTGAGTGAAACTTTCTACCACTATCACAACCACAACAATTTTTGGCGTCGCTGCCGGGGATTTGTTTTTAGGTTAGGGTTTTAGATTTTTTTTAGGTTTAGTTTTTAATTAGTCTAAGATTTTTTATTTTTTCTATTTTTTAGATTTCACTTGGGTATTTTTGTTTTTTTGTGTGTGCAAGTTTTACTTGAAACAAATGTGGAAAAGTTTGACTTGCCTACAAAAGCGTAGAAAATCCAAGAGTTTTTTTTGTTAGTTTTTCTTTTTCTTATTTCCTTTTTGGACTTATATATTTTGTTTGCTTGCTTGTTTATTTTTAGCATTTTATTTTTTATATAAAACACACACACACAAGTGCACACACCAATTGCATCTTCCGACACCGATTTTAGGAAAACATGTGGGATAGTAAGCTGAATCTTCTGGGCGTTATCAGCCGAACCACCACGAGCCTTAGCCTAGTACCTTTGACCAGTCTTTGATTGTAGGTATATTTTGATAAGTAACATGAGCCTACCTATTTTAGTCGAACCTGCATTTGCACGTGCACTATAAATAAAAAAAGTCGAACCGACATTACGATAGCCAATACAATAAATATCCGACTGAGTATCAAAATGAACATTACCCGTAATATGACTATAGTGTGGATAGTACTTGGGACCACTACCAACTTTCTGAAGGTTATGGTTCATACTAGAGTTATCCCAATTATTATTCGTACGAGCACCGGTCATATGAACGGGAAAATGAGAAAAATTTGAGTTCTTTGTCTTTGAAGGATGCCCTCAAGAATTTTAAATTTAGTACTATTTATTTCGAAAATTCCATGAAGCGTATGGGATATACTATTCCTTATAGTGACCCAAATACCATTCTAGAAAGATCACTAAAGTTGTTGCGACCAAGTACTCCTTATGAACCTATTATGCCTCTAGAAGAAACACTCAAGGTTATGACTGAGAATACAAATAGGTTTGTGTTAAATATGAAAGAAAAGATTGCTCAAAATAATCTTAATTTCCAAAACAATGTTGCCAATTTTACCCTTGATAATAATGATGAATATTTACCTAATTTAGAGAACGAGGTTAGAATTGAAGACACTACTTATTTAGATAAGGTTCAATCATCTTCATATTATTATGATGATGAGGATATTGTTAATGAGGAAATTGAAATCCGTAGTCATAATGGTGAGAAAATTTTAACAGCAATTGAGCTTCACGATAATAATGATGTTTCCAGTTGCAATCCCAATAATGTTGATGATTATTTTCCTATTCAAGAGGAAAAGGATTTAACTAGAGATACCATTATTATAGACGGTGAAATATTTCCTTGTTATTATGAATACGATGATGGTTTAGAGGAACAAGTTTATCCCAAGACTAGTGTTTTAGAGTCCAACGATTCAAAAACCATAGTCCCACCTGCTTTGAGTGAGGATGCACCACCTGATTATAACTTAGAAAATACAATTGACCATTTTCAGGAATCTGATGATTTTTAGAAATTAGGGAAATTGTTACTGGTCTATCTAGAGACACCCAAAATTCTAAGTTTGGGGGTGATTATCATTCTCCCTGTGGTTTACCTTTGACTCTTATACAGGTCCCTCACTTGGGACTTGACATTTGTGCCTATACCATTTTAAGAGATTATCTTCAAGAACTGTTTCCCGAACCTAATATTGTCCAAAAATAAATTTGATCGTTAGAAACCCATCCTCTGGTTGATGTGGTTTACCCAGGCGATAATACCATAATTGACTTTGTTGTCCTACCACAATTTTTTCTTCCAATTGTAGGAACGTTTGAATTCCAAATGTGTCAGTTATTAAATTTTGAGACTAAGCCTAATGACTTTAGGAGATTAGAATTGACACATTTGTTTAAGATTGACCACCACCTCCATTGTGGTCAACTGTGTGAGTCCAATCTGATTAACTTTAAAGATCCACAATTATTCAGGTTACTGTTATGTGCTCTATAACCTGACCCCTTTGATCCTTCCTATGAGGAAATCCATCCCATGAAAATATTTTATCTAGACCCTTTTCTAGAACCTGAACCTGAACCGCAACTAAATGTAGTTTTCTTAAACAAAAAACTAGATAAAGTTGTGCTCTGTTAGTTTACTTTCTTGGCCTATTGCAGTCTCCTTTTATTTGTGTCATCTTTATTTGATTCAGATGACCCACAATTGTTCAGGCTATTGTTATATGATTCTATGAGGTGACTAATTCTTTCTTAATTCTGGCTGAAGACTTTAAACTTAGCACTTCTTGGGAGGTAACCCATGCTCTTGCGACACGGTAATATCCTTCCTTATCTCTTTTCTTCAATTGGTAACAATTTCTCTTTCTTCTTGCTTTTAATTTCATCTTTAGATCATTAAGGACAATGTTAGATTTAAGTTTGGGGGTAAGGGAGAAACTTTTAAGTGCAATAATAAAACTCCAAAATTTAGAAACTTGTGAACAATTCAGGATGACACTGACCATTCTAAGTAGATGGACATAAACCTCTTGGCTATATGAGTTGACGGACCCAACTAAAGAATTTATTCATAAAAGGAAAGAGCTCAACTGTTAGGAATAACATGATAGTCGTCACCATATCTCAGAATCATCATAATCATGTCACCTTCTGATTTTTTATTTTTTGCAATTATGTGTTTCTCTAAGTGATTTGGTGGGGCACAAGTATCAACCTGTTATCGTTGTTGGGATGAAGTAGAGTGATTGAGATCAAGCCTCATTATTTTACTGAGACAAAAAAAATTGAAAAATTGAAAAAATAAAAAAAAAAGTATTTTCAATAAATCGAGCGATGGGTCCCTTGTATATACCAACTGAGTCGATATTAGTATAAAGATTAAGTCTAGTGGGAGCGCATCTCAATCCATCATGATTCATCCTGGCGGCGATCTTCAGACAGATATGGGAAACACCGTTCACCTTAGTCAACATGTGCAAACTTCATCATCTCCCCATCCATCTTCTAAATCTATTCATGTGGTTGAACTTTGGTTGATTTCGAGTATCATGTTCCATTGTATGACTTTCTGAGTAGTGCTTTATTTTCTTATATATGAATTTTAATACGCTTGAGTGAAAACTCGTGTACAACAATTGGATTCAAAACAGGGTAATTCCTCCCATAACCAAAGAATATTGTATCCAACTAAATAGTATGTTTAGTGTCTACCCTCAGTCGTTCACAATTCGCTAGAGTTTGGAGTAAGGTTTTGTGGGTGCACCTCTTGTAAACCCCCACGAGAATAAAACTCGTATGATAGGGAAACCTATGAGTTTGAAGACTTGTTGCACACGCTAAGTGCAATCGTCATGCCTGCGAAAGTGAGGTAGGATTTATTTCTATTTTCTAGATTAGATTTGCTTAAGGACTAGCAAATATTAAGTTTGGGGGTATTTGATAGACACATTTATGTGTATGATTTGTTCCCAATTTGTGTATTGTTATCTCTCGAATTTTGTATTAATATTGTTATTTTATGTGTAGGTGTTTTTGGAGAAATAAACTCTTGTGGAAAAAGTTGCTCGAAAAGTGATGTTTGCACCCCCGGAGAAAATTACTAAAGGCACCCCAAAATTACTAAAGGCAACCATGCCTTGGTTAAGGGCACCCACCTTCAATTTGAATTCATGACAAACTGGCGGGAACTGTTCTCTCTCAAACCTGCGTGAATTGGGATTGATATTTTGGACATATTTAAGACAAAAAGATTTGCTTGCCTTATTAAGAGGAGTTTTAAAAGTTTGGGATACTAAAAAAAAATAGCAAGTAATCGATCAAAGATCATGCATTCACCTAAGTCAGAAAAAAAAAAGAGATATTCTCGGGATTTTGTTGTTGTAAACTCAGTAATTCGTGCTTAACTTAAGCAACAACATCAAAGATATTATCCTTGAGATTTGATCGAAATAGCTAGCCTGATCGAGAATCATATTCAGCGAGAAAGAAAATATTTTTTTACCAAGAGTTTCCATCTGCCGGGAATAAATCAATAAAAGAGAAAGCATCCTTTGAAGATTTGGGAGTTAAGTATTGTTGTACTATAAATAAGAGTATCGAGGGTTAGAAAGGGTTTGGGGAGAGAACAAAGCGAAATCGAGAGTTACAGAAGAGTTCCAATAGTTTCCTGCTGATGCCGAAGAACTTCGTCATAGAAAGTAATAACAACGTCATAAAAAGTTTCGTGATCTTTTTTTCCCTTTAGCGACAGAGAAAATATCATCTGTAACGTTTATAAACGTCTCAATTCTCTGTGCTAAATACCTTTCTTCTTGTAAACACCTTTTTGAGCAATGAATACAAATTATGAGCGTGTTTCCAACATGAGAAGCTAAACCCCATTGTTGAGGCGACGGAGGAAGCTATTTTTCCAATAATTATGTGGTAATATTTATTTAATTAATTTGTACAATTCTTTTATGATTATTTTCCTTGGTTAAAAATTAATTTAATGATTTTTATTAAACAACTGTGATTTCTTTTGATTGTACATGCTTGGCCTAGGGTTTTTGATGTTCCATGCTTTCGATATACAATTGTTATTTTGAAAATCTACTTGTTGCATTATTTTATAATCAAATAAAACGTATGAATTGCATAATTATAATTATTGAATTAAATCACTTTAAAAATTGGAAAATAGTGAAATCTTAGCCTCAATTTTCTTTAACCTTGTTATCAATTTTGTTTGAGTTTTTGCTATTTTAGTGTTAGAATTTAAATTTAAAACCAAATCTTCACAAGTCTTGAACGCACCTTTTTACCACTATCACAACCACAACAAGTAGTCAACTATACTTTCATTCACATACTCGTTATTCAACAAATTCTGAATGTGATGTCCAGTGATGTCCATTTGATATTTAACATATGAGTAGTAAAGACTGAAAGCTGTATCACTGCATTTTCAAACAAAATCATAGAGTTAATGCAGTTTTTCTATCAATTTTTTGGGATCAACTTAAATTTTGTTGACACTACTTAATTGTACACCAGTATCCGGAAATGCTTTTTTTCTGGATCCTGTGTTTTGGCGTCAACTTTATTTTGTTGACACCATTATCTGAAGCCTGTGTTTCTGGATTCTTTTTTTCTGGTATCAACTTTTGTTGTTTGATACCAGTTCATACCTGAAATCAGCTTTAAATTACAAATATAATTTGATATACTACTTTTCATTTAAAATTTTTTCATGGTATAGAGAAGCAAGTATATGAAGAAAATCATTTAATAAATTTTGAGTTTTTACCTTTCTTTTGCATTCTCAAAGAATGGGCGGATGATTTCTTGTTCTTGCTTAGTGCGTAATTTCTAGAGATGAAGTTTTTCTGGCTCTATAAGCTTTATGGGTTCTGGTGGAGTTTTCTCAACGCAGTCCTCTACTACAATCGGTTCGTTTGGTTTCTTTCCCTTCTTTTGTTTCTTTGTAGGTTTTACCTTGAGGTGTGTAGTCATCTAAAATTCCCGGCCTCTTTCTGGTCCTTGCTGTTTTTTTCATTCCTCTTTCTATTGAACCCATTAGATGGTCTTCTTTCTTCTCTGATTCTTCAGCATCATTCAGAGAAGCTGGTTCTTCTTCAATATCTTCCTCTTCAGTTGGTCCCTCAATTGAATCATATTGATAAACTTCCTTCAATGCTTCTCTTATTACATCATCTTCTGATTTGTTGGTATGAACATCCACATCCATTTCTGTTGTTGGAGTGATATCTAAACCGACAGTTATTAATTTAAAAGTTGGCGTAGTTCCAGTAGGCTCATATGTAGATGTAGTTTGAAGCCTTGGCTTAATTGGTGGTGTTGCAACAACAACCTCGTTTGTCCCCATCTCCTCTACCACCTTTTTATTGTCATCAACATCTTGCAATAAAAATTCTAGTTGTTGAATTGATTCTGCAATGCTTGTGACGATATTATCTAATTGAATATCCATTTGTTTCTTAGCTTCATCTTCTTTGGTTTCAACCTCTTGGAAAACATCTTCAATTTCTTTCTTAGCTTCATCTTCTTGTTTCTTAGCTTCATCCATTTATATCTCAACTTCATCTTCTTCTGTTTCAGCTTCATTTTCTATGGATTCACCCTCTTTCGCTTCATGGAAGCCCTTCTTCCACTGTTCCAATTTCTTTGCATTTTTATTTACAACTTTTTTTTTCTCGTCTTCAACGATAGCCTTCCACTTGTAAAGCCCCTCTCAAATTCTCTTTCTTGTGTGTCCAATTTGCTTGGACTTTCTTGTGTAAATGGCTGACTTTCCGACTCATTTACTTTCTCAAATGCCTTTTCATCTTCTTTTTTTTCCTTCAAATTGGAAGGATGTACTCGTTTATGCGTATGTATATTTGCTGGATTCTTTGAACTTGCTTTCCTTATCACTCCAATTTTTAAGTTGTTTGTCAATCCGCTCAATTCCTTTCAAATTTTTATCTTCTAATGTCAATTTGCTTCTGTGCTTTTCAATGAAATTCCTTAAGAAAATTATGTTGTCAACGAACATATTGTTTGTACTTCTTTTCTCATAATGGTACCTCACTTCATGTTTATCACAATCCAGATTAACGATCTCTTCTACTGGGTCGTTGTTCTTCTACTTCTCTTCTTCTAATTCCTTTCTAACTGATGCTAGTTCAATTAGAGGCTTTTCTTGTGATACTTCATCCATAAAATTTTGATCAAACTGCAAAGAAAAGTAAATGAGATACGCATGGGAATTTACAAAGTGCTAACTCTGCTAACTTCTACATAATAGGGTATCAGGAAAACAATTTTGACACTATAATTCCAGTTTATGGTGTCAACTTTCTTTTGTTGATACCATAATCTGTTTCTGGGTTCTAGTTCTTATGTCAACTTTTCTTTGTTGACACCATAATATGGACACATCAGTTCTTGTGTTTCAAGTTTGGAGTCAGCTTTCTTTTGTTGACACCATTATCTATACCTAGATTTCAGTTTTTGGCAACTTTGATTTGTTGACACCACAACAACAGAGTAAAAGAAGTAGAAATACTTAATCATCGTCGAACTACACCATATGCATCTTGTTCTTCTTCATATCATTTTTCTTGAAATACTCTTTCGTAATTTTGGTGCAAAACTCTCCTTGGTTCCACCTCAGGAATCTTGGAGTTGCTTCTTCGAACCCTTCTCTTTTCGGGATGTATTTTTGTGTGTGCTCACCGAACCAGTACTGCAAAACCATAAAGTAATTGGTTAGTTATCTAAATAATATTTGTTTTCTAATTGTTTAATTTTTAACAATTTAAACATTTTTATATCCCAATAAGAGGGGTGTGCAACCATTTACTCTCCCATTTTCTCCTTGTTTTCTTCCAATTTTTTCCAAAAGATACTTAAAAATGTGGTCTGGCCACGACACATAGTCCATTAGGAATATGTGTGACAACCACTTCTGTGCAAAGTTGGTACCTTCCGAATCTGTGAAAAATAGGACGGTGGACAACCACATTGCGAACAATCTGAGGAAGTGCACTGGTTCATTATCATTTGCTGCAACAGTCTTCAGCCTTGTTTATATTTCTTTCTTATTAATCCTCTTTTTAACGCCAGGCCCGAACTCTGGTCTAACATTTTCATACAACCACTTCTTATGTTCATTTTTTACTCATTGGCCTAACTTTTTCTTCACATCATCAGTCTCTAGGACTCTTGGCACTGAAAATATGACATCGAAATCACTTGCTTTAAGTTCGCAAAATTTGTTTTTTCCAAACTTGAACATATTCTTGTCCTTATTGTATCCACTAAGTATCAGCTCTATTTCAAATGGTTCTTTAGTGAAGGATTTTAGATCAATCATTTGCTTAGGATTATGCATTACCACATCTTCTTTGTCATCATCTACTATGATATTGTTATCCTTAGGTTGCCCTACTAGCACAATAGCTTTTCCTTTGTCTTTTTTACCATCATCAACTTCTTCCTTTAGTTTGTCTTGTTACCATCATCATCTTCTTCCTTTAGTCTGTAGAATGGTTTAAACAAGCCGTAGAATGGACATGCTTTCAGCGCTGATGAAATGGTGGGCTTCTTATCCTATATTTCAATTATTTGGTATAAAGTATCTCCTATATCAATCAATGGCAGAAGACCATCTTTAAATTTAACCTCTTATGCCCTTAATTTACCTGCATACATACACAACCAACATTTTTTTGTAAGAAACTTAGTTGAACTTAATCAATGAGTCATATAGTTTTATCAAGTGTTGTACACAAACAAATCAATTTGTTTTACCTTTTTTAGTTTCTTGCGCTACCTCCTTGTCATTTGATTGCTCATTCTTTTTTGCGCTTCTTGTTTTCACCATTTTTTTTTTTTTCAATCTGTTATCAAACAAGAAAAAAATAGTTAATACTCTCAATTATAGGTAGCATGTAATTGATTTGTCGATACAATAATCTATGAAATGCCACAATTTATTTTTGTATCAACTTTTCTTTGTTGACACCATAAACTATTTATGACACCAGATTATGGCATCAATTTTATTTTGTTGACACCATAACCTCTGAATGATTCTAGTTTTTTGTATCATCTTTTTTTTGTTGACTCCATAATCTATGAATAACACCAGATTCTTGTATCAACTTTGTTTTTTTGACACCATAAACAATGTTTTTGACACAAAATTATTGCATAAACTTTATTATCTTGACACCATAACCTCTGAATGATAAATAATCTCATATATTTTGATAACAAGTATATGAGATAATGAACTCACATGATCATAATCTCAAAGGAGAATCATTGAACATCAACAAATAAAAGAAGCCACTGAAAAGTAGTCAACTACATCATATTAACAAACATTATTAACATGTTCACAAATAAATCATTTGATTTTTGAGATTTTTACCTATGTAAGTTGATTTTTTCTCCTTTATTAGCACCAACAATACAATTCAAAATTGTTTGGATCACATGCAAATAACATTATTATGGATTTCATAAAAATTGTTAGTAAAAGTATCAAAAAGGAAAATCTACTTCAAAATCAAACAAAATAGTACTATATCTGATCAAATTAAACCTTCATCTACTTGAATCAGTTCCAAATTTTAACATGCATCATCATCATCTTTGTAACAATGAAGAACTTCTCATTCTAAAGTAAACTCTATCAAATCATTTTTCGATGAAATTTAAACAAAATCTAAACAAATGAAACTAAATCTAAACAAAATCAATTCGACATCTTCAACATGCATCATCATCTCTGTAACAATGAATAACTTCTGATTCTAAACCAAACTATATCAAATCAAAATTAGACTCTATTTAAACCTAAATCAAATTTATTTGAAACAAAACTATGATTTAAATCTGTCTTTACCTGTTTCAATCTTCAAATCTCAGTTGTTGAAGATGATAGTAATTTGTTGATTTGGAACCTTAATTTGCGTCTGATTTTGATGGTTTTTTTTGTTGTTCTTGAACTTTGTAACTGTGAAATGATAGTAGTGATTAGGTTTAATGATTTTGATTTAGTTTCTAACGGTTGATTTTTAGTTTTTTTTTTTGGTTTTTCAATTTATTTTCGTCGTGAGAGATAGATTGAGAGAGAAAGAGGAAGGAGAGAAGAAACAGATGAAAAACGATCAAAAATTAAGTGTGTCTGGATTAGGTGGGGTTGAAATATATAAGAGGGTATTTTTATAATGTGTTACTCTGGAAATCTTAGCTTCCAGAGATGGAGATATATATATTTTGTGTAGGTACATTTATGAAGGGGTCTAATTGTAGGGGTATTTAATTAATGAACCCTTGTTTTTTTGGACAGTTCGTTTAGAACTACTCTTTTGATAAACTGAGTCTATTGAGTACTGAGTCTATTGAGTACTGAGTTCCAATCGGACGTACGAATCAACCGTTCCCGACTAATTCTGAGCTATTCGCGAATAGCTCAGCGAATCACTAACAATAGCCTCTCAAGTCTCCCACTACACACCGAAAGGATAACATAAAACCCAACAAGCAGAAGCAGAAGCAGAAGCAGGAGCAGGAGCAGGAGCAGAAATCCCTAAACATGCATAGGTAGAACGGTTTTTTGTAGCTCAATTCAGTTCAATTTCTATAAAATCGGAAGTTTGGGAATGGCGACAGGAGGATTGCTTCATTTCACAAATCCCTTATCTTCTGCTGTAAACCCCAACAATACTTATAAACAACAACAATACCAAATTCTTCATAACCATCGAGGAAGTTTCTGCAAAAACAACAACAACTTATTCTCTGCTCAGAACTGCAAACGGAGGAGGAAAGTTAGGCTTATTGTTTGTAAAGCATCCGGAACACAACAATCAAGAAGAGGAGGAGGAGTTGATGCTGATATTGATGTCGGACAAGACCGTCTTTCTAAGGTCTCTTTTACTCCTTCATTTCATGTTTATTATTTAATCAATTGCTGTCTCATTTTACAATTAGGCATTTTTTGAGTATCATTTTTATTATTGGGTAGTAGTTACAATAAACATCTTAGCATCATTATACCTCTTTCCATCAGTAGCATTACGCTTCAGCAGCATGACTGCGTTAATCCTAGTATCCAAGTTTTTATAATCTCACATTACCACCCAATTTCGCTTTACTAGTGGGTTTTGTTTCAATAGCTTCAAAAGCCCTACAAGTTGAAACTCAACCTGAAAAAGTATATTTCCATGAACGTGTACAAGTTGCAACTTGAATCCACTGGGGTTGTTGACCTTGATGTTTCATGGTCAGGCAAAATGCAAACCTATATCTGGCGTGTTTTGCCAGCAAGTTGAGTTGGGGTGGGGAAGGTTAGATTAAGACTTGGTTCTACTTGAACATTATCATTTCTCACTTTCAAGTCAAGCTTACTGAGTCCTGTGTAAATGTCTCATCAAGTCGTTGTTCAGCAAAGACAACTTCGTTGAAGAAATTCTATTTGCTGCACACCTTGCACCTCAAGTGCAATGA
Source organism: Papaver californicum (assembly GCA_023531435.1). Classification (NCBI taxonomy): domain Eukaryota; kingdom Viridiplantae; phylum Streptophyta; class Magnoliopsida; order Ranunculales; family Papaveraceae; genus Papaver; species Papaver californicum. Next base: position 10,066,724 of record JAJJMC010019063.1, read on the forward strand.
AGTTGTGACCATGATATTAAGATCACAAGTTTTTATCATACGAAGGATATGATATTTTGTTTTATTTTGTTGTTGTTGGTAAGTGTTATTTCAGTCGTTTGGCCATGTGAATATGATGGGGCTTTTTATGAGACTTCTTGGAATATCAGGAATCCGCATCCTAATCTGAACAAAAACTCTTCTTGAATGACACAGGTTCCTATATCAAATATCAGGAATTTCTGTATTATTGCTCATATTGACCATGGGAAGTCAACTTTAGCAGATAAATTGCTACAGGCGACTGGTACTGTACAGAAGAGGGAAATGAAGGAGCAATTTTTGGATAACATGGATTTAGAGAGAGAGAGGGGTATCACTATCAAACTACAGGTATATATTTGGTGAATTCACGTTGAGTTTACTGATTGATTTGGTTTTCATTCCTCAGGACATTGTTTATGGTTACCATTCAGAAATTAGAATAGAAAGTTTCACAATACTATGCCCACTTCTGTGTCTCATCCTTCTTACCTGTAAAATAGTTCATTACCATCTTTCTTCCGATAACCTGTAGCTCTAGATGTAAGAAGATTTGATGGAACTACCTTTTGTTCTATAGCTATAGAGTCACTATAAAATATCTTAGATCAGTTTGAAATTTGAAGTTTTGATCAGAATCTAAGAGCACGAGCAAATGTCTGAACAGTTTTTGACATGTTAATTTGATACATATGTTAGGTGGAAAGGTTGTTTTTGCTTAAGACTTGAACGTAAACTTGCCTTTACTTTCAAGAATCACTACCTCTTCGCATTTTATAATAACTCGATGCTTGCCTAATAATTCCTAATAATCGATTGGGTCATGTAATGTTGTGGTTGATTTTGCATGTGTTTGTACTTATGTTCCTATATTCAAGTGTGATAACTACTAACTAGTAATAGTCCAAACACTGCGTGAATGAAGCGTCAAATTTGTCCCCCTGATCTTTCTTTCAGGCAGCTCGAATGCGCTACTTTTTTGAAGACAAGGCTTATTGTCTGAATTTAATTGATACTCCTGGGCATGTCGATTTCTCATACGAGGTAATATAGTGATACACTTTTTTCTTCTTCTTGTAATACGATTTCAACATGCCAACTAAGTTACTGTTAATTACCATGGCTACTGATAAATACTGTATTAAATTTATAATACCTATACAAAACTGTAAAGGAGACAATCTGGAAATATGAAAATGCTGCAAACTGACGGCTGCTTAACAACTAATACAGATATGGGTATTTAATCTTTAGGAAATTATGTTTTTTTTCTTCTTTTTATGCTTTTGTGTAGGTTCTACCTTTACAAGTACTTGCTTATAAGTTTCGTTTGCTCCTACCATCACAGCTCACGTTACTTTTGGTGAAACTTCGGTTATGATTTAAGCTTGTAATGTTGATAATTGGTTGGCGTAAATTGCTAAATATTTCTATGATTTCTTAGTCTAACTTTATATATCTTACAACATCCTTGCTTTAAGCAAATAAATACACATTAAAAGGGTTCATTTCGGTTGTATCTTCCTTTTCCTTTCTACTTACAATTTTGTGTCGAAACAGGTTTCTCGTTCTCTTGCTGCCTGTGAAGGTGCTCTTCTTGTGGTAGATGCTTCGCAGGTGCTATTCTTTTCTCTATGTAGAGACTTAATTTTTGAGAAACCACTGGAAGCAATGCAGTTTGGCTCGTGGTTTTATCTATAATTATTGCTGATTGAAATCAAATCCTGCTGCGATATATAACGTCCACCAAGTTTTGATTCTGGCACCAATCCTACCTCTGGGTAAACATGCTTTTTTAAGTGCGCCAAATATAACTTTATTAGTTAATACTTGATATATATACGTATTGATGCAGGGAGTGCAAGCACAGACACTGGCAAACGTTTATCTGGCTTTGGAAAACAACCTTGAAATTATCCCTGTAAGTTACATTCTTTTATAAAATGAAGTTTATTTAGCTAAAGGTACTGCTGGTATGCTTTTTGTTACTGCTGGTTTGAAGTAAAAATGTCCATTTTTCATCCTTGACATTGTAAACAAAAATGTGAAAGGTCAATGTGATGCAGGGCATTTTACGTCCATTATCTATATTTAGGATATTCTAGTTTTTATTCTTTAGAAATTAGAAGGGTGTTTCAGTTCTTAATTTGTGTTTCTTTTCTTAGGGATTTATTTCTAGTATAAATAGTTATTATCGTGTCCCTTAGAAGGCAGACTTACATTGTACTTTCTTAAGGCTTATAATCAGTTGATTATAGAAGAGTGTTGGGTTTTACCTAGACTCGATGTATCTGCGTTCTATTGTTCCACGTCTTCTATCTGCTTTTATCTATTCAACTGCGTTATTCTATATTTTTAACTGCTAAGAAACCCATCACAATGCAAAAGTTATAAATTTTTTTTACTGGTCGTAAATTGAACTTCGGTATACGTGACACCTGTATTTTGTATCCAATAGGCTAGAAATGATTTAACTGATATGAACAAACTCTCATCAGCGAATATGGTTCAAGTTGTGATTCGATTTTCACATTCTACAGTACAGCGAATATGGTTTCATGTGTCCCAACGGTTACCTATAATGTTTAATTTAAACTTTCTTGATTGCCATTTAGTTAACATGTGACAGTGCATGACAATCTCCACCTGTATAAGTATTAGCTCCCTCAGACTAAAACTGAGAAGAAAAGTTTTTGAACCATGAAGTGAGCACGTAACTGAAATCTAGGTTTATTTGATTAATTTATCTGTTATTTTGATAGGTTTTGAACAAAATAGATCTTCCAGGTGCTGATCCAGATCGTATCGCACGAGAGGTTGAAGAGGTATTGTATGTCAACTCGCCATTGGTCTTTTTTTTGTGTTGATTAATGACACATGTGCATATAGTTGAAGCTTCTATTTTAAAGACTTCAGATTTTAAATAGGGTTCGGGCATTTTGGCAACAACTTTTCCTCTCGATTGTTTTTCTCCAATTCCTTTTTTGATTTTTCTTTGTTGGCCCAAAATGGGTTATATCTGTTGCCTATGTTGATGCATGTTGCTCGAGGCTTCTATACTGATATATATATAATGCTGGGTTATATCATCACCATTTTGATTATTTAGAACTCAAAATAAATTTCTTTGTTTCGTTGTTCCTACACTTGAAAACTATTAACTCTGTTCCTTTTACTAATCAAGACCTGTGGTATCCCACTTGAGTCTCATTAGCTCATTGTTTGCAGTATCGACCGCCATGCCGAATATTGGAAGTATGGTATAGGTATGAGTACCACTTGGTAGCGATCTATACTGGCAAATATCCACGAATCTACTGTAGTATATTTTAGTATCTCAATGTTTTTTTCTTTATCCAAATTACTGTATTGGTGATAGCGACCACAAATCAGTAGGATATACTGCTCAGAGAAAACATAACTGAAAATGAAGAAAGTTGATGGGATAAAAGGACATTATCGAGATAAAATAAATAACAAACGATTACTCCGGCACGATAATACTGCAAACCATGCATTAACTCCAAGCTTTTTTCTTGCATGAATTGCAAACTTTAATTTTTATGAGTTTACATCAGTGAAGCTCTCGCACTATCCTCCGTCCGTTACTCTATAATTTTTGGTTTAGTGATCCTACAAATAAAAGTAATGATAATCTTAAATGTCCAAATTTATCTAAATTGATGTGGCCTCTTTGTTTGTAGATTATCGGGTTGGATTGTAGTAATGCTATTCGCTGCTCAGCTAAGGTTGGTGTGGAATGAATTTAGCATGTTACACGAACGCCTAATGTTTTATGTTTTATCTCACAAGTCACAGTAAAATACTTCACTCCAAGCGTCTCTCGATTCTCTTTAACTCTTAACAAAGAAAATCTTGAAGTCTTCTCACCTTCTCATTATTTCTTTTTGTTATTTGATTTGTTTGTAGGAAGGAATAGGTATAACTGAGATTCTGAATGCCATTGTGGAAAAAATCCCACCACCTCAGGATACTGCCGAAAATCCTCTTAGGGCTCTCATTTTTGACAGGTATTTTCTGTGGCTTCCTACTGTACCTTGCCCATGATATTTTCTTTGCCCCAAGACAGTTATTAAGGTCGGAATCTTTTTGACCGTTTTTTTGGAATTCTGGGCGAATATATGCGCACTAATATTTGGCTGTAATTTTCAAGTTGGGTGGTTGTTTCTTTTGTGAATTTGTTTTTTACGACTTTTGATCCTTACGACATGTATTGCAAAGTATCTCTGTAATTGCTAGAGATCACTTAATAAAGCATCTCTGTAATGGGGGTGACATTTTTTCTTACACCAGGGGTTATTAACCCCTGTGGTTTGGTGGCTTATAAATTACATGTACTGTACATATACAGCACCCATATGACTGAAATTTATGAATGGCCATTACTAACCCATGTGGTTTGGTGGCTTATAAATTTACGTGTACTTTATATATATAGCACCCATATGACTGAAATATCTGAATGGCCTTGCGTAAGTAACATGCAACTAGAGTGTAAAAGTAACATGCAACTAGAGTGTAAAAATAACATAACTAAACTTCAACTACAGTTGCACCCAATTAATAACTTTGACCCTGGTGTTCTAATT